>CM025662.2:3869053-3897551 GCA_014621495.2 Entosphenus tridentatus
GTAGTACTAATCACATACCTGCATTTCCCATATCCCCTCCCTTTGATGCTGCTAATCCTGCATAATGCACGGGCATAAGTAGTACTAATCACATACCTGCATTTCCCATAAATATGCTAAATTCCTCTTGATATGCAAATTATTTTGTCAAGGCGCCCTTTCCCCCCCTTCCAACCCAGATTAATATACGCTCCAAGCATGGTGCTGTGTCATTCAGACGCTGTCTCCCCGACAGACCTGGTCTTCACCTGAGGACGGTTGCTTGCGTTGTGGCCGAAACGTCGTGAGAATTATTTTATTATGTTTAATTTTTTTAATTTTTTTATTTCCCCTCTACGTGACTTTACCGAAAGAACCAAGAAGATGAATCCCTGCAGTCACGAAAGCTTTAAATCGAAAAATGAATAAAGCGCTCTAACTAGCATCGTTAATAAAAAATTCCATGTTTTTTACCCCAGTAATTACCCTGTAATCGCGAAATTTGTATGGGATAAAGGTCAAAGGTAAGGTAAAGGTAGGCTCGTTCTTTTTTTACCTTTTACCTTACCTGCTAAAGGGTAAAAGGTAGGGTAGCGCGATTGTATTGTGGTAAGGTAAAAGGTAGGTTAAAGTTTCTCTTGGTTTTTTTTTACCGTTTAACTTTTACCTTACCTTGCCGAGGCCTACGTCAGACTTATTGCTCCCACAAGTTAAGGCGTAGCTTATTTTCTGGTACAAGAAAGCTGCGCCTGCAGTCGGATATGTGAATATGTAACCATTGGTTACTGGTTAAAATCAAGGGCAATACGGCTCTAACCACGGGGAAAACCCTTTACTGTGCTTTAAAAAAAAACCTAACAAATGCAAAACCATGAATATATTAGCGTATGTGGGAAGGTCTAAAATTTGAGAACAAAAATGTATTGCTAACAAAAAAAGCTTCCTCATAAGGCGCTACTTGTGTATGTCCTGCGCTTTGCATATGAATTGCAGCGTTATCAAAAGTGCCGCATGTACGTAAACGGCGGTCAGTGCCGTGACTCGATATTGCGCGGTCGACTTGTACAGCTCCTTAGATTTCATCCGAAGGCCAAGTGAATAAAAACTGCAACCGGCACACCACATCGAGGTATATGCTTCCTCATTCTGGGATGTGTCATACCTGTCTGATCAGTGCCCTACCTTAATACAACAGACCAATTCAGACCGTATCGGGCACCCCGTGCCCTTAAAACATCTCAATGTTCATCCTAACATAGTCCCATCACAAGGGGAGAAACGTAGACAAAACTTGATTTTTTTTGCCCGTATTGAAACGGCTGACCACCGTATTGAACTGAGAACTAAATTTCCCTGTGCAAGAATACAGTTAACCCGTATGGGTTGACGGCTGTGGCTATAACTCTTCGTGTGCCACCCTATCCCCAGTGTAGCAGCGGGTTTGGAAAGCGTCCAGCAATAAATAAAATCAACCCCGACTATTGCACTGTATTATATTATATTATAAAGTACTACACAAACCCACACACAGGATGTTGAGTGTCCTGTGAGTTCACAACTCGAACCATGTGTATCACCCATCATTGTGGAAGGTACCTACTTCTTGTGGAAGAAGTCTTCCACGACCCTTATAATTCTGGAAGTGTCTTCCTCATTAGAAAGACAGCTTCCTCTTCTAGAAGAGGTCTTTCAACAACATCAACATAAAATTTTCAACATCGTTGTGAAAGACAGCTTCCTCTTGTGGAAGATAGCCTCCACCACCATCATCCCCATCATCATCACGTCACCATCATTCTGGAGGGTAAATTATTCATCTGCGAGATGTTTTCTACTTCTGGACGAAGTCTTCCTCTTCTCAAAGACGGCTAACTCTTATGGAGATATCCATCTTCATCATCATCATCAAAGACAAAGATCCCCCGTATAGCCTTCACAGACTTTTGGGGCAAGTGCTGTTAGCGAGCATCTATAAAAGCCGGCACTGCACACGAGGGGGTGGGTGACCAGCACCACGCCCGACCGCCTTTGTCTCCCAAGTGGCAATGTTTACACATCGTTCCAGGTACTCATTTGAGGCTGAGTCGACCCAGAGGAGGACCAAGGACCGGTTCAGATCATTAATCAATACCAATACCCGCTATTCGCCACTAAGTGACGGTGATGTCACCACAAAGCCTGTGCCAGGCCAGGTGCACTTTGAGGCCACGTGAAGTGTCGAAGGCTCACTGACAGGAGGTCTCGGGACAGACCCAGGTGCCATGGGTTGGCTGAGATTACCAGTAGATGCACCAGCTATACCCCCTACTGTGCCAACTTGCTGTATTTTAGCCGCCCGGCACTCCGGTCATTGTTGTGAGCGTCGCTCCTCTGCCCTCCGTTGTTGCTGGAGGGCGACTGCCTCCAATTGCCCAGGAGCGTCCTTCACGAGCCTCCTCGATAGAGGCCGATCTTGACACCGCTGGTACCCATCGTCGGCAAATCCACTCAGCTCCATGTCTTCCTGTACCGCATCAGTCCATCTCTTCTCCAGCCCATGTTGTGCCCGTTTATCCCCATCTATGTGGTAAAACAGAAGCTGCTTGGACATGCGGTGGCTTGGCATGCAGGCGACATGACGCATCCAGTGCAGCCTTGCCTGCCGGAGGAGCTCACTGATGGGAATGTGTCTAGATCTTTCAAGGATGTGTGAGCTCCTCACCCAATCCAGCCTGGTTAAACTCAGGATGGATGCGTAGGCATGCCAGCCTGAATGTTTCTAACCGGCGCAGATGTTCCATTAGAGAGGTCCACGTTTCACAAGCATAGAGAAGGGAGAGCATGACTGTGGCCGAGAAGACCCGAAGCTTCGTGTGGAGAGACAGACCAGGTAGCTTCCACACATCATTGTGGAGCCGATTAAAAGAAAATGATGCCCGACTGAGACCTGTCAAACCGGAGCTGGTCATAAGCACACTGCAGGAATTCATACTCTTTGTGTATTTCGATAAAGTCACGTAGATAAAAAAAAATCACATTCTTTTCTATCGACGTGACTTTACCGAAAGACCCAAAGACTATTTACGTGATCATGGGACCTCCTTTGCAAGTACCAAAATATGATAACAGGTTTTTTTCCCCTTTTTTCTGGCAAAAAAACAGGTGTTAAGATGTTAAAACACCAAACTGAAACCTTTTACAAGGAATCATGTCTGCATTAACCACAACGCTTGTGGTCAGAATGCAAACAAAAAACATACTCTGATAATATGTGCATTGTCCTTGAAACTGATTGGTCCACACCAGAGACAGCTTTCTTTTGAGCCTCGTCTCAAACGGTGTTAGACCAGAGGACGCCAAAAGGCGTACTTTTTTCCAGAAAAAAGGGGGAAAAACCTATTATCATATTTTGGTACTGACAAAGGAGGTCCCATGATCACGTAGATAGTCTTTGGCTCATTCGGTAAAGCCACATCGACAGAAAAATTATGTGATTTTTAAAATTATTTTTCTACCTACGTGACTTTACCGAAAGGCCCTTCTGGAAGACGCTCTTGTTCGCCCACTTCCCACCCTCCCTAACGACCCCCTTTGGCAGAGCTCCACGTTAACGGTCGCGTGGTCAGGCCACGCCCTCTCGGCAGAGCGCACTTCCTTTTTTGGATGCAATGAGGGCAGCGGGACACCGGAAGACGTCTTCCGGAAGATGTGGTGTGGGTGGTGAGACGTGGGGAGGAAAAGTACGTCTCTTCCGGAATAGGAAGATCGCTTCTTCTTCCGGAAGATCGCTGCCACCGTCGCGCAAAAAAAAACGCGAAACGACCGCGCGCGCGCGAGCCCGCGCACGCGCGAGCAACGGAAAGAGCCCCCACCGGTCTGGCACGTAACACGCGATCCCATTGGTTGAACGAGCTCACGTGACGGTGTCTACGCCAATCAGAGATGTCGTTATAAAGGGTGGGGTGGGGGGTGTTGCCTGAACCGTTCGTCTGGGTCCCACGCCCAAAGTCTCTCGCGCGCGCTCGCTCCGTCATTGTGTGGTCGCGGTTATAGTCGACGCTTGCTGTTGGTGTGAAAGAGAGAGAAAGAGAAAAAATATAACTACTTAATACAACGCGAAGTATATAGAGCGAAGATATTTAATAACATTTTTTTTAAGTACGTGTGAAGAAAAACCGCTCGAGCAAATATGGTGAGTGGTGTATTATTATTTTTTTACCAGCCTCGGTGAGGCGACAAAAAAATTGATTTTCTTTTAAATATATAAAATGACTAATGGATAAATCGCGTGTTGTTTAAACGTCGGCTTTTCGAATGTAAAACAAAAAATGTTACCGTAAAAAAAGAATTTGTTGGTACAGTCAAACGTCGTTTTGCCCAGAGCTATTGTCTAAGGCTCCGTCGCTTGCGTTGCACAGAAACGGGACCCGTTTGTGACACGAACCAATACAATTTAAGATGTACGTTCGAGCAATGTACATATAATAACGCTATTGTTGAATTGGTATCTATTTTTTTATAGAAATAATTATAATGGGGAGGGGGGGTTTAACTTATCGCGTGTCAGCGGATTGGAATTTGTGCATGCGCTTGCCATATTTGCCATTGTGTGATGAGAAAACGTGTTCGTCTAATTACGATTGAATGTAAACCTTTGTTAAACATTATCTACGGGGTATCTTGTGACGTTTATACCCATATTTAAGTTTTGAGTTAAAAAAAAGTGCAACCGTTGCATGCGAAACACATTTTTTTGGAGTAGTTCGGTAATTATGGTTGTCGGTCTGTAGTATCTATCCCTTTGTTCGGTATTTCTCACCGAATCGTTCTCACGTATTTTTAGTTACGCATTCAGATGGTGTAATTACCATTTACTATTTTAAACGAATTGGTAATTTTACCCGTGAAATACCACGGGCTAAGTCGTCCCCGCCACCACCTCGCCCACCCAACTCAAATTTTTATCGCAAATATACACAGACGCACAACAAAACCCCACTCGGATGTCAATCTACTTTAGAGAAAGTTCCATGCCGGGGTATTTTGGACCAAAGCTTCACCAACCCACCGCTGGGATCCGTGCTGATTTGGTGAAGGGTTTAGACCAGGGGTGGAGAACGTCAGGCCCGCGGGTTGCACAAGACCCATGAAATCATTTGGTGTGGCCCTGCCAAGGCAACCGCAGGTGGGATTCGAAATTCAATAAATCTAGGAGCAAACCTGGAAAAGCAGTTGCGTGTAACTGCAACATCATTAATAACAGCCAACATCACACGCCTCACCAAAGAGAAGCAGTTCCAGCCATCGCATTAGGGTGAGTTAATTAAATGTTTGACCAAATTTCACAGGCTAATTTTTTAAGTTGATAATTTTGTATTGCCCGCGAATGATGTTATAAATATCCAAATGGACCTTGGCAGAAAAAAAGGTTCCCCGCCCCTGGTTTAGACGTTCCCGAGGTACACATAGGAACTACAGTACAACAATGCTTTCTGCTGCTACTGCCCTCTGCTGCCAGACGCGTAGACCATCTCCCCCAGTCCCCTCGGGCAAACGAGCTCACGCTAGTATTGTTCACCGTCGTTCCCAGGTGCAACATCATCTCGGCTTTCGAGATGCTCTTCACTTGACCGGGCTTATTCCGGGCGACTTGCAGCGCTTTTTGTGACAATCTCTAGTATCGAAGGAGGACACCACATTATTTCCACGTTACATTCTTTTTAACCCTGTTTAGTTGGCGTGGTTTGCAGATTTGGTGGCGCTGTTTTTTTTGGGCCGCTATTTTGTTCCATGCGGTGTTCACGCGTGTGCGTATTTTTTTGTATAACCACTTCTCGCTTACAGAAGTTGTCAGAATGACCAAGCACTTTATTATGTATTGACAAACAACCTACCCATTACCCCAATCTTGCACCTTCACGACTACTCCTACACCTGTTGTATATTCCCCATGTATATTGCTTATGATTTGCTCCAGGACAATCTACTTTGAACAAATAACATTTTTGCTTACTACAATGTGTCCACGGACGTTGCATATCGATTCGGTCAATTTAACGTGGATTTTTTTACCCCCCCCCCTTATTGAGTGAAGTAAAACTCTTGGGTCTTGCTGCTGGTATGCCGTGTAACGGCATAAAAAATATGTTGACGCTAACACTTAAAAACTCTTGAAAATAGCAGATTTTTATTTTAAAAAAATGAAAAATTACTGTACGCAGGAATTCGCTAGCTGCTTTTAATTTGTGTAAATCATCCACCCTAACGTTGTACTCGTTAAGCTTGTATATGCGGTGAGTATATAAAGGTACGTGGGCTTGGTTTACTACCCTCACCTGTAGTTACTGGCCTTGCAATACGACTAGAAACAAAGTCCATTTTAGATTCTAAAAGGCTGCCCGCCAGACCCCAACGGGGTAGTCGTCTTCACTGGGGGGAGGGGGTCACTCATTCTCTCTCAACTGCCTCGCAAGGCCTTGAAACGCCCTTTTCCTTCGCCGGATTTCCTTCTCTGTACCAAGGGTTTAAATAAATTCGGTCCGCACATCCCAAATTGGCTGAGGCTATCTTGCAAGTGCAGCCACAAGGGGGGTTGGGGGGACACATCTCTACGTAACAGTACAGTGCTTTGGTGTGTACAAGGTGTTTTGTATTTCTCCATAATGCCATTCTACGTTGTCTCGACAAAGCAGCTGTGTAATTTGACGCTGTTTAACTAAATAGTAGTGTACCACACGGAGCATTGCTTCTGCTGTGCGAGCGTGTTTGTTTTCAACGAAGCTCTCTTCCCCCTTTTTACCGTGTTTAATTTATCGGCTGTGCCTGATTACATGTTATTATCTATATATTGATGGTGGGCTGTGTGTGTGCCGTCTAATAATGTGTATGCAAATTATGACCTGGAGTGGTTTGGCCAAAAACGGGGGGGGGGGGGGGGAGAAACCTTGGCTCTGAACAAAAGGAGCTTTTCACTCCCTGCAAGAATAAAAAAGGGCACTTAGATTTTGATTTCATAGCTATGTAATTATGCATGATTTATTTGAATAATGTCTGACAAAAGCACACAAACAGGGCAGCTCACTTTTAGTTATTGCCACGGGGTCTTTAATGTGCAGCTTGCGCGGAGGGCTTTAACAACGTCCACTGTTGATTGGACATTGTTCTGTGAAACCCCACATTCGAATGCCCTCTGGCGAGCGTGCAAATTTGATTCATTGAAATGTTTAAAACGTGGGAAAGGTGCAGCCTGGAAATGCCTTGATTTACCCACGTCTAGTGGCAAGGGCATCTACCAGAGCTCTTTTTGCCTACTCTTCCACACCAGCCAAATGTCCTCGATGTGCGTGAGTACTGTATCCGCGCACTTTACTCCACCACACCCAACTTGCCGATGTAACCGATGGTGTGTACCCCTTTCATACAATAGACTGGTGAAGGGATTTTGAGACTTGTCCATTGTTTTCAACTGCCGTGGCTGGAGATCGAACCCAGCGACCGCTGGATTGCAAGTCCAGTGTGATAACCATTTGACCGTGACGTTATCCACTTTTATTATTTCCCTTGTATTCTAAATGTTATCGTATACCTTCGTGGTACCAAGGTGCTTGGAGAGTAATAATGTCTGCGTTTGCGGCCGTTGATTTTATGGTCTGCAGCATCATATGATGCCAACAGCAACTCCCCTGTACTTGAGATTGAAGCGAACGGCTTCGTTCAATGGTTGGTCTGTCAGCGAACTGAAAGGGGCTCGCTGTTTTTTTTGAGAAGCGGTACAATCACTAAACGTAGTCTTTTTATTTAAGCAAGTGTATGTGGAAAACGTGGTCCAGTTTGCTCTTGTGTTTTTATAGTTTTACAGTCTGACGTTACATTTCGACTGGAGGCTCAACTGCCCTTACATGCCCTTTTTGTGCTATTCCCTTAGCAGAAATCCATGATGTGTGTGTTTTATAATTACACATGTAATGGATTTACATTTTAAAATGGGCGTTCAGGCTAAACTTGGGAAGTTCTATAAACCTTCTGTTCAGAGCTGCCATCACTGGGCCGCTTTCAACAGGGTGGACAGTTTAAGTAATTTGGTAATTTCTTCTGGACATGGCCGGATATTTGTGAAATGTCATTTTTAATACTGGAAAATGGATGCGAAACGCCCTCCTGTAATTGGCAAGTTTCTGCCTTGGTGTCACAAAGTCCACATTTGAACAATTTACGCAACTGTCAGAAATAACTCAATTAAGTGTCCCCCCCCAGGTGTCATTTACAAAGGGGGTTTAATTAATGTTCAATGTGCTCTCGGACAATTCAATGAGGATAGTTTAAATCCAACTGTGCCGAGCCAGGGGACCTCAAATTTAAATAGAAATCGACTGTTATGGTGTGCTTGAGTATTCGTGCCCACCAAGTCTTTATGCGGGACCTGCCGACTGCGTCCCCCCCACACCTTGAAAGGGCACTCAATATTGCAAGTCTGACGCATCCTGCGGAATGATAGTGTGCATGGAACCTGGGTTTCTTTTACAGGGCGTTGCCTAATAGCACAAATCCGACTTCTGTATCCAGGGCCCAGGTGAATAAATGAGGCGTGCGTGCACAAGTCTTTTACACCAAGGCTTCATTGTCCATTGGTGAATCCAACAGTGACATTAGTCGAGAAATGTTATAAAACGAACTTGCCAATAACTGGCGATTTTAAATTGTATATTTTTTAGAAGACACCAACACTACTTTTATCCTTATTAGTGTGCTTTTTATTGGGACTGATGCAGTGCTTTACCAATCCTGAGAAATGACCCGAGGAATAAGGGGGGGAAACGCTAAGCCATCACTTGTAAAATGCCTTGTATGAGCAGGCTATTTGTGAAAGTGGAAAGGGGTCTGAGGCAGGAATTGTGCAGGGATTTTTTTTGCCTTCCTGAGCACTGTACTTGGCAAAGTCCAAGCTGTGGAACATAAATGGAAGTCTGTTTTTTGTTATAAACCTAACATTCCACATGCGCCTTAATTGTTTTATTTCCCGGCTTTTACATTTGCATTGAAGTTGCCTGGAAGGGAAAAAAACACATTGACCAGATCGTCGTAATCCCTATGGGTGCGGAGGTACAGTGCTATTCATGCGAGTGCACAATGCCATTCGGTACAGCGTGGAAAACGCTGTCGTGTGGGCCCCGTTATATGTTCGTGCTGCCGTCTTCACCCGTCCCCTCCCACACTCGTTTTTTTGTCCTCAAAATGGCCTCGGAGGATGTGCACCCTTGTTCGATAATTATGTAACTCCCACCGCCGTCTTCCATTGCAGCATAGTCGTGTGGGGGGGGGGGGGCTGTTTATCCAGGCAGGCTTGGGGATGAGCTGGGGAAAATAGAAGCGAAAAACATTATCTGCATGTACTATAGAGCGGGCAATGGATTATGGATCGGCTCTTTAAGTTTGGCATGTACATCGACGATGCAATTACAGCCTGCCATTTACAAAAACAGCATTGTGCTGCGTGCGATTTCTTTGTTCTGGAAAATGTCTAATTTCCATGCAGTCGTGCTCTTATTGGAATGGGCAAAGGGAAAGCAGATTAATTGGATGGTTGGTTGGATGGACTGACTTTAATGCAGCAGGGTTTGGATACTACACTTAACGGTTAACTTCTTTTTTACCAGGTAAGGCCCACTTAGCTCTATAGCTCTTTTTCAGAAGCGACCTAGCCATAAATGATAGCTCAACGAATTGGCTTATGTGAAAATGTATAGCAGGTAAATGCTCTAAACGTGTGATGTTGTATTGCTTGCAGCCAAATAATTGTTGGCACAGCCAGCCATAAGGCAGCACGTTTTGTAGAGATATTTTGTGGCTTTTGTGCTTGGATTTTCTGAAAAATTGGCCACCCTTAAAATATGCACTGCATTGGCCTAAAATTGTCTGCAGTGGGACCCCCAGACTTGGCTTCCCTGGCTCATGCCAAATAGTCTGCTACATACACAATTTCAGTGTGGAGGTGCCCAGTGGTTATCGGTCCATGGTGATTCTGATAGCAATCTGACAATCCTAGCGTGAGTAATTTCCACTGCATTGCAGTGTAGCTGTTTTTAAATTGCTTTGTGGTGTGTGTATTGTGTACACTAATGCATCACAGGTCCTGCTGCGAGGCATTGCCTTCACAATTATTTTATTTAATTGGAGCCATGGAATGTGGCTTTACTTGTTCTACATTTTTTAAATGATTTTCCATTTGAGAGTCAATTAAACGCCTTCAAAGCAATGCAAAATTTCCCTTGCTGTGATTAAAATTTCCTGTGCTCCCTGATTGCTTTTTAGGTATTATGGTGGCATTTTATCATGTGGTGTTTGTCATAAGCATAACACGGCGTTCTTGCCATGGTGGTGAAAGTAAACATGGGCAGATGAAAGCTATTAAGTGCTTACCTGCCATTGCATCTCAAAGCACTATACACGCAACAATAAGTAACATAGCAAACCAGACATTCTGGGGGAAATGTCATTTGAAATGTTTTTTGGGAGATGGTTGAGTGGTGTCGGACAACCCCAAGTGTGTAAACCCGTGTGAGGGTGCAGGAGACATTGAAACCCAACAACACAGCAAAAATGTTTATCACTGTGCCGAAAAGGGTGAATGTGAGTGAGGTGAATGCCGTGTAAGTGATTTAATTAAATAAATGAAAATGTAAGGACTTTAAAATCTCTTGATGGCCACTAAAGAAGAGAGGTGGTATGCAGTCTAAATTGAATGGTCTAGAGGATGAAATTTGAAAAATACAGGCCTCTGATAGGAATGAGTACTTCAGAGGAAATGGAAGAGTTGATAGAAATAGTGCTGAAATTGATCTGAATCTCGTTTCTGCCATCTGCCAGTTCTCTATCCACGATGTTCTCCTACGTCATCACAAAAATTTAAAGTTTTCATGTTTTGCAATGATCTATTGTTCAGCATTAGGCCTGTAACTATTATATGAATTGTCACGAATGGGGGTTGCAATTCAATTTGACTGCTGATTCATTTTTTCTGTTATGGTGAATGTATTGGCAGCAGGGGTCAAATTGACGAATAACATGTCCAAATTAAAACAAATTTTACGTGCAATATGTAATGTGAGCATATTCTGTGACTTTTTTTCATAGATTATTCTGTATTGGTACATGTATGTTTCGTATTATCCCGAATATACGTTTTTTTCTGTCATCCAGGGAATAAAGACCCCATTGGCTTTATCTGCAAGTGTGTGCTCTTGTGATTTGTCTATCCACGTTCCAAATTTGAAAGTCACCTGCATTTAATATTTATAAGACCTCCCATGTGTAACTTTATTTTCCCAGGCATTTTGTCAACATCTCGTGATTCTGTCAGCTTATTGGCTCAAGCGTATCATTTTGAATGATTAATATTTAACCCATCCCCTGATTCATTTAATTTGGAAGACTGGATTTTTTTTAAAATGGGTTTATGCTTGGCTGAATAAATATCTAATTAAAATGACAATTGGATGGAAAAATATTAGGCTTTATCCTTTCCATCATAATGCAGCTGTTAAGATGTTCAAACACTAGATACCTATTGCAAGGCATCACGTCTGCATTAACCACACATGCTTGTGGTAAAACATGCAAACAAACATGCTTTTGTAATGTTTGCATTCTCCTTAAACGGATAGGCCTCCACCAGAGATAAAGAATTATAATATTTTACTGGCACTTTGGATGAGCAGTACTTGAGAAAAATTAGTGTTCCTTATTTGGAGTTTGAAAATTAATTTGCAAATTTGTTGAGGCAGTGGTTGAAATGGCCTGTTGGGTGGGCGTCAGACTAAACCCACGTGACATTTTGTGAGTTATGGGTTTTGCCTTCGGTGCAGGAATGCTACGTATCCTTGGTGGCGCAGTAACTTCAACCACCGTGGCGTTTTCCAATTCGCGGGCTGGGTGGGTTTGTGTGGCATTTAGCCGCAATCATTGAACCCTGCCTCGGCTACAATGGAATTGCCTGTCGTGGCTCGACGAAATACTTAGTGGTTAATAGACTCGTGCCAAGGTAATATGTAAAAGAGAAATATTTTAAACATAAAATGCCTAAACACCAATGATGGGTACTTCATCATAGGAGGGGGGCAGGTTTGTAAAAATTAGTAAGCCATATCATATAAAAAGTAAATTCATGAGTTCATATGCATAGCGAGATGGAATTGTACGTTTCAAAACCAAGGGAAAAGCTGCTCAAGCCCACAAGGCATACTGGACCGTAAGACTGGAATGATGCACTTATTATAGATTATGACTTTAATGATCCATGCCTTCAATGTTATGCTAATAGTGCATTTATATAAATGTAGCCAATAACGCTACAAATGAGACAAACATCGATAAAATACAAACGAGATGGTTAAAATAGGTTAAAGCCAATCCCAGGACCAATCTGCGACCCTGAATCGTTAATCCATGAAATTACTGCGTTAATTGCTTGGTGGGCAAAAAACAAATTGCAAGGGTAGCATGGGCACACGCGTCCTCTCTTTAGAATATTGACATCTTGATGTGGGGGAAAAAGCGTTTAATATAATTGACAAAAGTCTTGCTTTGCGATGCAAATTTTACTTCTGCATTTACTGAATGGGCCCCTTGTCCTAAAAAAGGACGCACTGTATATTTTTGCTGTTCCCTTCGCTCCGTAGCATTACGAATTTATGTCGACCAGCCGCTTCTCACACTTTCCCTCGATTCCACACACAAGAGCTAAGTGGTACCATCTGAGGTTTCAACGTTTCCTATAGCAGGTGTGGCCAATTAATGAAGGTGGCTTTTTAGACGTGACACACAGGTATAGTTTACTTAAACTGGCTGCACTGGAAGTTCTGTTTGAGCACGCTGTAGGGTAGATGGATAATGTCCGATTTGGAGGTATGACTGGACATTTTCGTTCCTAGGTTTCAAGAATGTTTTATGTTTGTGCCAGCTTTATTTGCTTTTCGGCAGGCAGTTTAAAGTTTTTTAGACAGATGCCAGAGCCACACCTCACAGTATTCAATGGCCCAGAAGTGACGACAGCCTTTTATAGCTTTCGGAGACGGTCTTACGATTTCACTACAGTGTGCCCTTTCCAGCTGTGTGGATGATTGAGGGATCACATTGTAAGAGCAGAGCTGGACTTGGATATTTTTTTCTTGAATCCAGATGAGAGCCTGGTTATTACCAGACTCACTGTAAAACCAGACTAGAACAATGCCTATTTTTTGCAGCCCATGGTGACCGAACTGAAATCATCAGTTTAATCTCAGTTGAGGCAGGTTCTAGCAATGAAGCTACTAGTCTTGACAATCCGGCTTCAGCGCTCTGATACAGACATGGCTTGAGGTCTGAAGAAGCCTGCTGTTGAATTGAGCCATTGTTAAGCACTGTTTACGCCTTTCCATGGCCGATGCGTGACATTTTTGAGGGCATGGACTGGAATGTGTGTAACCCAATTTGGAGGCAGTGTTGTTTTTTGAGCCAGGGATTAATGGGGAACTCGTTGACGTCCGCTCCTGAGTGTACCGTAGCGTGTCTCGGGCGCTTTACAACATCCAGATGGTGTCTTAAGGCCTGTGCACTCGTGTTTCGCACTGCTGAGCGGCTGAGAACGGGCCGAGAACGTGTAGCGCATGTTTATTTGCTATTGATTTTAAGGAAGGGGGGAAAAAATGCAACACCTCCAGTCGTTGCCTTAAGCCGCCACTGACCACATTGTCTAAGGAAGTGTTGACTACCCGTATCCTCAAGCAGGTTGGCCTTGTGTTGCTCAGCTTTGTCAGCAAATTATTTACATCCTCCATGGTTGTGCAGAGTAATGCAAAGCATTTCTTGCTCGGTGGGTTGTACTGCAAAACGTTATTTTTGACTCGTGCTTCGAGGGCTGGGTAGCATGGCCCTCTTGTACATGGAGTGCAATGTCCACATTGAGGGACGTCTCTCTTGTAGCTACCCTACTGACGGTTATAATAATAATGTGGTGTGGGTGGTGCAAAGTGCCTCCCTCCCCCACACTAAGCTTGTTAATTAATTAAAATTGTGTTCATACTCCATGGATTTTTCATTCTCTGCACCAGGTGGCACTGGGGACAATGCTATTGTCTTGAGTATCGGACCAAACTTGAAACTCTGGGTTCATTTTCCAGACGCCTTATTGAAAACGGAGTACTTCCCAAGCATGGCGAGTCGATGTTCTCTACCCCTGTAAACTGACTACACATGAGTACCTTTTTGATTTTGCGTGCAATTCTTAGGCCTAGCTGTAAGGTCTGCGTTGTCAGACTCGCCAAACTTTAATAATGTCAGCAGAAGTGTGGTAAGAGTGACGTAAAGGTCTCATTTTTGGGCAGTTTCCACAAAGTGGCGCATTGTGCTGCTGTCTGCAGGAGAATGGGGAAATGCTTTATGCTGCCCGTATGCCGATGGCACGTTTGGGATGGTGGAAAACATGCACTTAAAAAATGTAAGCAATACATTTGCATTGTCAGACGAAGTCAAACGGTTTTTTTTCTCAAATTGTGAAAGACAAACGCACTTGAACAGAGGCCACTACAACCAGCATTCATAAATAACATCGAAGCAAATCTTCACAATTTTACAAACCACTGACAGTTTTCAAAATTATGCCCTTTAAAGAGCTGTGCATCGTCTTTGGATTTTCATATGGCAGCAGATGACACTAATAATCCCAGGGTTGGAATTTCAACAATGGAGTCTTTTGAGAACAATTTATTTAATGCGGTATTCTTTTTTCACTTACAGTCGATTTGTTTTGCTCAAGGAAAATGATAATGGGAGTGGCAACTTGGAATGGATGCTTCTGAGATGACATCTCCCGAGGAGATGGAGCAATGTAATCAGTTTGTGTGCAGCTGCTAGCTGTATTATTAGATCGCAGGTTGGTGCGAGGTGGCGTTAGGTTGAGGGGGAGGCCTAAATCTATCGGATTAACCTGTGGCTATATGACAATTTCTTGCAGGCTTCGGGAGTGCTTGTATCCGACGACGTCGTCCAGATCTTTAACAACATGAAGGTGCGCAAGTCGTCGACACCCGAGGAGGTTAAGAAGAGGAAGAAGGCGGTGCTCTTCTGCATCAGCCCGGACATGCGGAACATTATCGCCGAGGAAGGCAAGGAGATCCTGGTGGGTGACGTTGGCGAGACTGTGAAGGACCCCTACGACACCTTCGTCAAGCTGCTGCCCAAGGATGACTGCCGCTACGCGCTCTACGATGCCACCTACGAGACGCGCGAGACCAAGAAGGAGGACCTGGTTTTCATCTTTTGGTTAGTCCCTGATCGGGCTTTGCTCTTGATTTTTCTCGCTTTCTCTCTCCATGGGGCAGTGTATTACTGAGATTGGCTCCTCTGCTCCTGACGTGGTTGTCTGGCTTGACCGCCTGAATGTGAGATTGTAGTTGTTGCTTTGCATCTACATTTAGCCATATAAAAGAAGAAGATGCGCAGCGTTACAACCTGTAATGGTTTTCTCATGATTACTCTATTTTTTGAGGTACCTGTCCTGTGAAATCTGTAAATTCATTGTCTTGAGTGGCACATTTTGTCATTCTCCCTTCCAGTATTTTCAGATATTCCCATGATGTGTGCTGGTTCTTTTGTACCTCCCCAGTGGCTCTACCCTAGTCATTGGTGATTTTGGTCTGTCTTGTTATTTCAAACCCTGACAAATTGTGTTTAATTTTCTCTTGTTATTGTCTTTTCCCTGTTGGTCGTCTTGTGTGGTTCACTCGTTTGTGTCGGTCCTAGATTGTTTCCTCGGTCCTCGTTTCATCAAAGGTTTTTTTTTTTTACCAATGCCCTGGCTTTTCGTCTACAGTTTACTTTGTATTATCATTGCTTTGTGCTTGTCTTCCCAAATGTTGTGGTCCACTGGTCTCTTAGTAATAACTAAGGGACCAGTGTACCACAAGATTTTTTTAAAGAAGACCAGGATGATGCCATGGATTAGAAACTGCATATAACAATTTTATCCCTGGCGTTTTTCATTTTTTTCAACTTATTGTCAAGATTAACAGTCCGAATCTAATTCAAGAATCAATTAACTGCCATTGTGGTAAGTGCAAAATCAATGGTGGCTTCAGGGTTTATTTTAAAGAAATCCAAACAGATGTGAGTTAAAAATAGATTCTTACTCGCCATCAAGTGCATGAGTGTTTAATCCTGAGTTGGTCTTAATCATTGTGGTGATTCATCCATAGTTTCTTGGTGTACAATTATTTGTCATTGATTTTCTTGAAGACTTATAACACCCTGGTGTCTTCAGATTCAAATTTTACTTGTGCCATCATTAACCGTAAGGTATCCATCCCACGTGTATAATCTACATTGTAGTGTTTGGGTTACACAGTCGGGATGCAGTTGCAGCGGGCATATTTGAGCTGGATACACTGGGGCTGTTTCCGCTCTCGGATGGGGGATATACATTTATCTCAAGGCTGGGGTCTTGCTGTCGTTAGCGCCTTTCTGTAATGCTACCCGAGACTGCTGTCAGCTCAGCCGTCCATTGTAATGTTGCTGAAAAGACTGCTCGGGACACAGTTGTATGACTCACACGTGGAAAACGTGAAACCTAATCCTTAGTCCGAGGGCATAGTAATAATAAAATGGCTGCTTTTCTGCACACGAGCTCAACTGGGGTGGATGCATGTGCATCCTGTTGCCATTGGTTAAGCTTCTGCGGCATTTTACAAGAAATTATTTTAAGTACCGTTAACCTTTATTGTGAGGCAGAAGACTTTGGAGTCATTTCAGGTGCACACATTGGTGCAAGGTTGTCCTGTCGCCACTTTTTTGAGTCATAATTTTACTGCTGGGCAGTATTTGAAAACGCCACGCTGACACTTAATGGGTGTGCTCTTGACTACTTATTAGCAGTGACTTGGTCCTGTTTAGCGTATTGCGTTCTAGGTCCAGCAAATCGTCCTCATCAGTTTTGTCCTTAAGAGCGACTGCAAGCATTAAGGTGGGAAGATGCTAGCTACACGGTTAACACGGTCTTCTTTGGGATTGCTTTTGAGGTCTGGTGGTGTCATTGTAGGGATGGAGGGATAGTCCCTCATGGTTGTATTCACAATGTGCATATATTACGCTACGTTGATGGTCGCGCGCCCGCCTCTCCTTAGGTCAAAGTCGAATTGGGCCGACGACGTGAATGGCCGAATTAAGTATTTAATTTATCTTTACCTTTGTTTGACTGCAGCCACAGCCTTGGAGGCCACCCTTAACACAAATCTTGTCTTTAAAAAATATAATGTTATGCTATTTTACTTAGTTCACTTGCGTAGCGCTCGCATCAACACAGTTCACCATATAATAAACAACCTATCGCACTATGGTGAATGTCAATTGTCGATTACTTGCAGTGAAAGGAATTCACTGGCTGATCTCTGCCTCACTCGGATCTGCCAGCCGCCATTTTAAACTATTACCTCACTGCTGCCATCTGTTGGAAATTAGTAAAACTAACATTGAACTTATGGGAATATTAAACTGTTCTCGCACCACAGTTCTTATCTGAAGATGCAACACTGAATATACATAATGTAGGAGGGATTGCTTTTTTGTATGACGATTGTGCAGAAAATTGGCATGTGCACATGACTTCACCAGCGGGTGGAGCTTACTGATGCTGCGTTTAGACTGTTTATATACAGTAGAGACTTGCATGGTTACTGAAAGGTAGCTTTTTTGTTCCTGAAGTTGTTTAATAAAAACTTTAATTGCATAACGATACATTTACAGTTATTTACTTAATTATCCTTGTGAGCCAATCTAGAGTAATCGCCTTTAACTAAACTTGTAAGATGCCGGGGAAGAAATAAGAACTAACACTTGCGCGATTATATTCTGTGGTGTCTCTTGAAGAGGGAGACTTGTGCTAAACATATATTTGCAGATAACACAGAGGCTATGTTTTGTTGGACTTAGGCATATTTATGAGGCTTATGATGAGTTGCTTTGAAGCCCACTATAATTGTCACCGAAGTAGTACCTTGAAACATGGAATCGTACGACTGCTATTATGGCGTTGCTGTTGGAATCGTCAAAGATTTATTCAAAATAACAGTTTAAGCTCCAGAGTTAAATTTAGGAAAGTCTCTAGAAATCTCGTGAGTCGCATGGAATCAAGCCCCAAAGTGCATGCGCACCCGTTATAAAAGCGAGCTCGCTTTCCTTAAATGTTGAATGTAGTAAGGTTACAGTGGCCCAGATTTTTCAAAACCTTGTCTGGCATATACATGGCTTGGGGGGGTAAAGATGGTGATAATCACAATTCATGATTATTTTTTTCCCACCGATCTTTCATCGTTGTCTTTTTCTTTCTGCCGCAGGGCTCCTGATGGGGCTCCTCTCAAGAGCAAAATGGTCTACGCCAGCTCCAAAGAAGCCATCAAGAAGAAGTTTACAGGTAACTTTCATGAGCAGACAACTGCACTCGCCACCAGACTTTCATTGTGCATTGACCAAGATGGATATCCATGGTGACCAGATATTAATGGCTTCCAATTGTTGTGCGTGCACTCGTGTGAGCTGTAGAGAAAAGATTGGGTGTTTGTTGTAAATGGGTGTGAACTAATTTCTCTTAGGGTAATGTATGCAGCTAGAGGATTTAAATCCAGCATCTAAATGGTGCTGGCTCTATCTCTGACCTCTAATCTATCCGTCCACTTCCGACTTGTACGAATTCTAAATACCAGGGACATTTAGTAATGTTAAGACCCTTCAGTAACACACGTTCTTTTGGTAAGCTTATGTTTCAGTGATGTACATAGCAAGAACAATAGTTGCAAGAGCAATAAGTTAATGCAAAAGGCTTTAGCCGAAAGAGATGAGCGTGGATTGTAGTGTAACCTTTCCTATCGCCATTTGATCTCTAAAAGTCAGTTTCGAGTAAAAATAAATACTTTTCGGCATACAAAGAATGTGAAACTGAAATGTGTAATAAATAATATGCGTTGCCTAGAGAAAGGACTGGCATCTTGCCCTCGTCAGAGCCTAATACGTTCTCGGTATGAAAATCAAAACTACTTCGACGTCAAACCCCCCCCCCCTCCCACCAGTTCACGATAGATTTCCATCTTTGCATGCACATGGAGTGATTGCCACACTCTTATTTCCATGTGATGTTGACATGTAATTGAATAGGTGGCACTGGTAAGAGCACTCTATTCGCCATCAAGTTTGCAAATTTATATTGTGGTTCGGTTTTAGCCAAGACCGTCCTCCTTCCATGGTGTAACGTATTCCCTTGTTATTCACGGGTGATACGTTCCGGAGATGCTCGTGAAATAGCTAATTTTGCAGATAACGTTTATTGGCCGACGAATGTCGTACATGCCAAGTCTGCAGATGGCTTCTACTAAAGCTTAGAAGTTATCTCTATCGATCTCATCTCTTTATCTCATACTTCATTTCATCACACTCATCACATTCTCTCCTTATAACCATTTGTGTTTACTTGTAAATGTGAGAATGAAGACATTTTAGATTAGAGATGTGTTATTGTCTCGGTACACGCCTAACTTCACCATTGAGGAGCAACCCTAAGGGAAATAACGTTGAACCACGCAGTGTCTGAGGCCTTCGAGATGAAATGACTTCGCATGGTGTTGATGAGTTGATTTTTGTCTGCTTTACAGTCGCTTGACAGGTCACTAGCGGTGGAGTAAAGTGTAGTCACCCTCCTCGGTGTGAAAGTGTATGCCACATGCTGTTCAGAAGGGCTCTCCAGAGCTGTCTAGTGGAGGCCTCTGCTAACAGTGACATGCGCAAGCAATTGCAGACTTTGCACCTTAACCTTTGTCATTCTTGGGCTGAGACCTGTTACATCGACGAACTTTAAGAACGCTATTCTGTCTGATATGGGCATCGGGATTTGAGCCCAGGTGTTAACTACTTATCTTTTCTGCTGCCTTGTTGGTTTTCACGAGTTCACGCCACCGCATGGGGGGGGGGGGGGGGGGGCATTTGCGTGCGTCTGCAATCATATACTGGGAATTCCACTAAAGCCCGTGGATATTCTTGCCACAAGAGCTGGCCATTATGTGCCTTTCACTGCCAAAGTTACACTCAAGTTTGTTGCACAGGCTGTGCTTTCAAGAAGGGTTCTTTTTAAGTCGTGGCTCTGCTGGGACCACCGAGCATTCCTGTCGCGGCGTCGAGCCGAATAAGAAAAGACGGCATGGCATGGCAACCGCTCGGTGGATTACCCTAAAATGGGCCGTGTTTGAAACACAAGCTCGTCTGTAAATAACAAGGCCCCGCAGTGCTCTGGAATGTCTCGCTACTGATTTGCCCGGTGAGCAAATGGAACTACACAAACGAGGCTCGCATTTTGTGCCCGGGTTGTATGTTTTTTTTTAAAGTGAATAAAAGCATTCAGCGTGACTTGACTCTGAATTTTACAGTTCTGCACGCTGCGCGCGTGAAGCTTGCCCTAGTGTGTTGGCAGCTTAAAAAAAAAGCCATGTTTCAAAAAGTGCAGCATTTTATGGAGCCGTGCCTGTTTGTCGTTTTGAGCTGTTTGATATCTGAGGAAGTAAATCCGTTTGTTCTGGCTGTTCGGGAATGACACGGTCATGTCTTGCGGTAGGCCTTTTGTGCTCGTCTAGCTCCCATACCTTTTTTCCTGCGAGTTCTCCAACCTTGGTTGCGCTCGGGATGTTTTCGATGCATGGGCAACATCAGAGGGGAAGGTCCCTTGTATCCTGGCTGTTCTGCCTTCAGCTGCGATCGCTGAGAAACACCACAAACTAACGATTCGACAAAACAATTAGGACAGGTTATTTTTGCACATTCTTTTCCCATGACCTAAGCCACGTGGGGTTTTCTGTTTGCTAAATTATGAATGTGTCGCCTGAATTGTCTTGCCATCAGGACCTATTCCGCAGGCATCCCATCAAATCTCTCCCCTCGCTTCCTGCAAACAAAACGTGCCGATTTAAAATAAGCTGCCTACGTACCCAGCTGTGTTTTTTGATTTTCGAATTGCAGTCGGGAAGCCTGAGGCCGTCTGAAATGGTTCCTTGCATAGGCACTCTTTGTAGAATATTACTGAGATTTACCAGCGCAGACCCAAAGCAATGGCTTTGTGTTGCCTTTTTTTACCGCGATTTTGCATAGTCTGCTCGACGCTTTCTCCTGGTCTGTTAATTGACCAGCAGGCGTACAAACAATCCACAGATGTTGTCTCCTAGCTCTGAGGTAGGGTGTCGTAATTGTTTCTGGTTGATATCCAGACCTATAATTATTTGAGGTTGATATTAAACAAAACCATTTAATCAGTGGGGGATCGCTTCAGTTTTAGCTATGTCCAGTATTTCACACGTCTGCATGTGAAAGAGCCACATTAGCATGTCATTTAATTTCACGCTGGGCACAGTGGTCACGTGACATTCCCCCGTGAGGATCGTTGCACAGTTAACGCTGTTGGGTGAGTCTCCGCATGCGCACCTCCCCAATGTCTGTCCGACTAGCTAGCCTATTATCTGCCTCCTTACCTGCACATATCTCATCAATTGTGTTTTTCTCCTGTTTAACGAGTCCATCTTTTCGCTTGCCTGTCTCTCAAACTCACCACTTTTATATCCCTTGGCCACATCTCTCTATCCACTCCACCTGCCCTCTTATTTGCATCTCTCTTCTCAGGCTTAACTGTATTTTTTGCCTCCGATGTCATCTTGTTTGCATGTATGATGTGTCTCGTTAGTCTCCCATCTGTTGGCTTCTATCATTGTCTATTACCACCGATGAATTCCTTTCCTTATTTAAGACTTACTAGTCAGCTTCTACTCCAACCTGATACCATAGTTCCAGTAGATCTTTCGTATTGAGCCAAATTTCTTATTTGGAGCATTCCTAACTGTTGAGTTCAGCCCAGCGTTTAAATTGCACTCGTGACGTGTTTTTTAAAAGTGTCACTCGTGTTAGAGTGGGGAGATTTGGCTTCTGGAAGGACTTGATTTTGTCCAAGGATCAGCAGTCGCAAGACCACTTGTTCGTCTCCAAATTTGCACACGAATGAGTTCTAACTTTGCATGTGAATGGAGCTCAACTGGCCTCAATTCGGGCTGCATTCTGCCGAGCACTGCGTGGTGCATCGTGATGGCGCGTGTTCTGCGTCTCCTCCAGTGTGGGAGACGTGGAATTGGGAAGATGTAATGGAATTGTTGAAGTCCTCAAAAGCTTCTAGCCGGCCGCCAGGTTGCGAATGACAATCCAATCCTGGTTGGGGTTTGACTCGACGCATCATTGCTCCGGCGTGGATGAAATAAGTACAGTTGTACTTTTTGGGTCAAACTTTTTTCTCCCGTAGAAATGCGGAATTTCCAGCATTGGCTCGGTTGTAACAGGAGATGAGTGCCCTGCCTGATTACTCATTTGAGCAGGAAATCACTTGACACTTCGACTTCTGAAAGCGCTCTGGCTGGGGTCTTGAGAACTCTGATTTGGTAGTTCTGGAATGCAATGTGACGTCACACTACTTAGGGCGGTACTTGTCAGCAGATCGTTATTTGGCACTTGAGGTTATTAGCCGAGTTTCTGCCATAGAGTAATAAATTATTAAAATACAGTGTATCATATGTGCCTCCGATTCAAGCTGGATCCGCTTTCCCTCTTTGCCCATCAACAAAAACTGTCTTTGCTAATGTTTAAAACAGGGTTTCTTAAGAGCAGAGTGAAAAAGATAGGTTTTTTTTATTTTGGTGGAAAGTGGATTTTTTTTACGTTGGCTTGCACTAAATCTGAAAAAGAAAAACATTTGGATTTGTTTTTTCCACGAACAACTGCTGTTCAAGGTACCCAAAAATCCTTCATGGAAATATTTGAAAACATCACGTGAAAAAAATCATACAAAGGAAATGTGTAGTTTCTGTGTCCATGCCACTGTTCATTGGTCACTTAGTTCATCTTAACAATTAGCGTTTAGCAATACTAATTGTTAAGCTTAAGTGACCTGTGGATAGCGGCATGGACCTGAGAAACAAGTTTTTACCAAGGTACAAAACCTTATTGTAATTGCATGCTCAGGTTGTGCATTGAGAGATTAATTGTTAACGTTGCTTCAAACGTTATGGTTTTGAATAACTACATTATATACATTATGCATTGAAATATCTTGATTGAGTAGTTCATGAAGTATGAGTGACATTTGGAATGTCAGTACCTTAGGCCACATCAGTAGGACAAGCTCAGGCTAGAGCCACTTGGGATCTGTACAACACATTTTTGTCTTTTCAAAATTGGCTTGTACAGTTAATTTTTGGTCTTTTGAATTGCGAGTTTTTTCATTTATAGTGCGTTAGTTGCATTGGTTAACACGGATTTGGGGTTCTCATTTGACTCTTGAATCTATGATGAAAGAAGCTGAAATCCTCTCGATAGATATCCCCATCATATTGACGAAAGTGTTTCCATGTTAAGCCATACTTGCATTTGGTATTTTCACGTAAAAACAACAGTCTGCGCAGCACTGCTCTGGGCACGCAGCCTCGCCTAACCACACAAATAAACAAGCATGTGAAAGGTGCATGGCATTTTAATGGATTTTAACTTACAGCTGTAAATTTGGATGGTGGAAACTCCATCGGAGTGCCCATTTAAGAAATGAAGAGTGCTCATTATCATCTCTGGGTTTGATAAAATATACGCCGTCAACATTCGATGCCCTATGAATAGATTGGTCCCCACTGTAGGAAGATGGAATTCTTACCAGTGGCTCGCAGCCAGCCAAATTGAGAGAAACAGCCAACAACACCACACTCATTGAGCTGCTTTGAGCATGGAGAAGCTTATTTTTTTTCCATTTCACACATTCTGTCTTGGTCTTTTAAAAGTTGGGTTTTCAACTTGGCATGTGTTAGTTGATTGTTTCATTGTGTCAGCCCAAGTGCTGTGTTCCTGGCAGGTTATCCGTAACCAGTGGATCGACATTTGCCATTACATTTTCTGTTCATTTTGATGCCGTCCCTCTTACCATTCTTACATCTGCATCCACGTCTCCTATTCCATTCAAGACAACCCCACTGTCGCCTATTCACGACCGCCACCCTTGCCACGGATTTAATGCAGTTACGCCAACATCGCTCAACTGACGATACCAATAACACGGATACGGGTGCTTTCACGATTCGCGTCCGTTGCTCATCGTCGCGCGCGCGTCTCCCCTTTTTGTGTTTCTCGTCCCATCCCGTGTCTTCAGGCATCAAGCACGAGTGGCAAGTGAACGGCTTGGACGACATTCAAGATCGGTTAACTCTGGCCGAGAAGCTGGGAGGCTCTACTGTAATCTCCCTGGAGGGCAAGCCCATTTAAAACGTGGCCACCACGAGCCTGCCCAAATGCCGCTGTCTCTCCCCCCCCCATCACCCACCCATCCACCAACCACCTTGCCTCCTTCCCCCTACCCCTTTCATTTTGTTGTTTAGACCCCCACATTGCAGTGATAGCGGGGGGGCGGGGGCCGGGAGAGGAAATTAAATGATAAACTCGCACACACGATAACAAAATCCTGAAAAAGTACTTAAAATGTAATTGTGCAAAAAATGTATTTTGGTTTCTTGAATTGGTCACCGTCGCAATTCTTTTGGGACCCTCTTTGTTTCATTTACGTTCCGGTGTTTGATACGATGACGAAAAACCTTTTTTTTTATTACTCGACATGCCTAATTGCCTGTCGCTAAAAATCATCATAGCCAATCGTGTTAAAACATTCCGTTTAGTCACCAAATTTAATCGCCGGGAATCTGTTTTCTATGCCATTTGCAAAAAATAACAATTTAATTCTCTTCCTTTTTTTTTAAGTGTTCAGTTTATATAAATGTGATGTAACACTTTCACTTACGTCTTATCAGTTGCACGCATTCTTAGTGAACACCCGGTTGTCAACAAACGATCCCTCGAGAATCGTCAAACCCTTGAACATTTTACACAACGAGTTTGTTTTGCAATTGTCCGGTTTCCTTTGCGGGTCACCCATGTGGGAGTGATGAAGATACATTTTTGACCAGTCATCGATAAAATCTTCCACTGGGAGTGACTTGGGCATGACTGACAATTGGGACTTATTAAAGGAACCAACTTCACGCACGCTTTTGTAATACACTTACGCAGGTTAAGATTGTTTTTGTTTTTTTCAAACGGTCTTGCGCCAATGGTAGTTCTGTGTACATTTTATTGTTTTCACAGCCCTAGAAGCTCATCGATCACGTGTAAACCTCTTGGAAGTGTGGTAGATTGCTAGCGTTGGTGTGTAGGAATTTAATGGTGTTGATCTGGGGAAGCCTGTGCAAGTCCATCCTATGGCACAATCAATGTGGCCATCGTGTGACTCCTTTTTCTCATTCTTACCAATAAAGATAAAAGTGGCAAGTTTCTGTGTGTGGTTCGTGCTCTCTCTGCTTTCACCTCGAGTGTGGAGGCGCTTTGGAGTAATTTAGTCCGTTGGCCACAAAACCCAACAAAGGCGAATCAAAGCTGTGTTGTGTAGGGCTTTCTGTCATCACTGGGATCCCCCACCCCTTAAGAACCCCTGGGTAAGTTTCACCTTTCTCGGCAGAAGTTGAGGGTTGATGAAGGGGTAACCTTTTTACAGGTAGGAACAACAGTTCCACACTGCCCACCAGGGATTATTTGTCTGTCGTGCATAGCCCCTCCCTAACATGTACGCTCTCGGATTGGTTGATGTGTGTCACGTGACTGCGAGCCAGCAGCCCAACCAGAGGTGCGCCCCTCCCAAACATGTAAGCTCCCGGATTGGTTAAACCAAGTTCCTACCTGCCCACTCCGAAGGAACGTGTTTTGATGTCAGTATAAAAGCATTGCATATAAATACCAGGGTGGCCAATCTGCATCTTGTGTGCCACGTTAAAAGGATGGCTTGACAAATGCAGCTTGTAACTTTGGAACCAGACATGACCCCTCCCAGGATGCTTCTGGAGATTTCTAAATTCCAACATTCCTTTTGACCACCCCCACGCTTTGCGTGTCATGTTCGATGCTCTTAGTCGGGTAAATTGGAGCAACCCTGATATGGATGTGAAAAAGGTTGGTTTTTTTAATTTTGTTAAAAAAATTTGAAATGCTGGCTGCTGCTCTTATAGTTTTGAAGAAATTTGAAGAATTTAAGTGAAAAAAATGCATGCAACCTAAAAGGCTTCGTTTTTCCATCTTCGGAATCTCCCGTCTCCGATCTCTGCTTCAGATGCAAAAAAAGCTGGGCCATGCCTTCAACTCATCTCGCATAGACTTTCAATGTCTTACTGGGGTGGCTAAAAAGGTGCTCATCAATTTTCAGCACGTTAAGAATGCGTCTTGTGGTGTTGAACCTCTTTGCAGGACGGCGGCACCGTAAGGGATATAATTTCTTCAATATAAATGGAGCCAATTTTGCACCTCCGCTCTAAATCCCTACCTTTTAATAATAATCCATGGATATAGCGCGATCCATCGATGATCTCAAAGCACTACAGGGCAGCAACAGCAGACACTCCGCACGAACAATTTTATTACACTTTAATACATCCATTTACTAAACGAAATACAAGTTTCATAAGCGCAAGTGTCTAAATAGATTTTAAGACTTAAAATTTTCACAAACATGAGATTCTGATATCGTGGAAGAGCATTCCACAGCCTGGGGGGGTGGGGGGCTACACGGGAAACAAATCTCGGGTCGTCCATAGACCGAAGCTCTTACCTGGGAATGCAAAGATCTGCATCCCCACTTTGAGACACGAGTGCAGCATGTCAACGGTGTCGGCTGGGGCAAGATGAATCTTCATGGTGAGGGAGCGAGAAAGCACCCCCCCACCGCTTGAGGATATTTGGGGCCGTTCATAAATGACGTCACGCGATTTTGGACGATTTTTGACCCCTCCCCTCCTCGTCACACGGCGTCACAAAAAGTCAGACCCCCCCCCCTCTCAAATATGACGTCGCAAAGCTCTGCCCCCCCCCCCCCACAAAAATAAAACATGCTTCAAATCGCTTTAAACTATTGTCATTGTAGTGCGTATTTAATGTGCCGCTGCACCCTGATGTAGGAGAAAACAATTAAGCAGAACGTGTTGTCTATATTTAAAGTTGCGCATTTTTATGTGACATCACATTTCTCACGCCCCCCCCCCCGGGCCAAAATCGTCACAAATTTCTGCCCCCCCCCCCCTAGGTGCGTGACGTCATTTATGGACGGCCCCTTTGGCCTACTCTTCCATGCGGGTTAGGCACGCGCGGCCTGCCGATGCGCTAATTGGTTGTACCCATTATCCATACAGCTGGGTGGACAGGCGGGGTGTTTAATCAACGTGGTCCCCATTCAATGCTGGGAGATGGAACCGTAGACCTCTGGATTGCAAATCCAGTGTGCTCCAACATTAACAACACGGCTGCATTCCACGCAGCTGCAGAAGACTCCACGTAATATGGCAAGACACGGAGGCGTCGCGGTGGCTAGGAGATGTTAATTACCTCGCCTGGTATGCAGGATGTCGTGGGATCGATCCCGATTAACTGTACGTCGAACTTCTTTCGCACCGTACGTAGCTAACCGTGTACAGTATTCGGAGTTCGCATTTTCTCCCCGTAGTCGCGTGGATTTTTCTCCGGGTCCTCCGGTATTTCCTTCCACATTTTAGAATGAATGTGCGTTTTAGAGGATTTGGCTGCTATAAATGTCCACGTGATAAGCCACTTCGTTGAGCTATCATTTGTGCCAAGGTCACCTTCTGAAAAATAACGATATAGCTGAGTGGGCTTTACCTGGTCAAATACAAAGTTTAGTTTAGTTCGGATATGCATAGGATTTGCCAAGTACAGTCCAGTACTATATTCCGAGCTCCTCATATACTCAGGCTTGCCTGCAGGAAGTCTCATTACGAAACTGCGGTTGTTGCCAACTCCTTAAAGCGGAACGTTCAACCTCAAAGCCACTAGATGTCGCTACATCGTTGCAAGTCGAACAATTTCACTGCGCAACTTTACCAAATGACAGCACAGGACCGTATCGTCAACTGGTGGAGGATCTTTAAAATACTACATCTGGGAATCGCTCCTAAAATCTGCGTTAATAGTGGCCTCGGTCCAGAACGTTGCGAGATTTATAACCCGTCGCTTTGCCAACATTTTTGTTGCTGGAGAAACCGCCCAAAAAAGATGTTGCCGAATGTTAGCGATAAAAAAATCACACATTTTTGGAAACGCTGCACAACATACTTCGTTCACATCGTAGCCTCCGTTAAGACTCGTCGAGCACTGCAGTACACTTTGTCGCTTTCTTTTTGCAAAGTAACTCATCGGCTTTATGCGAGCAAATTCCAGATATTTTATTTATTTCGTTGGTAGCTCATTTAGATTCGTACCGGTTCGGGTTTAAAACAAAAGCGTGGTCGGCCCCACATTTCGACGGCCGTCTCTCAAAGAACGCCACCAAATGGTCTCGTCCACACACTGCGAGGTCTTCGCTCTTTCCCACTCTTTGTTCCAGTCGGAGGCACTGGTCGAGCCAGTGGGGGTG
>CM025662.2:3897951-3918182 GCA_014621495.2 Entosphenus tridentatus
GGCAAGATGAATCTTCATGGTGAGGGAGCGAGAAAGCACCCCCCCACCGCTTGAGGATATTTGGGGCCGTTCATAAATGACGTCACGCGATTTTGGACGATTTTTGACCCCTCCCCTCCTCGTCACACGGCGTCACAAAAAGTCAGACCCCCCCCCCTCTCAAATATGACGTCGCAAAGCTCTGCCCCCCCCCCCCCACAAAAATAAAACATGCTTCAAATCGCTTTAAACTATTGTCATTGTAGTGCGTATTTAATGTGCCGCTGCACCCTGATGTAGGAGAAAACAATTAAGCAGAACGTGTTGTCTATATTTAAAGTTGCGCATTTTTATGTGACATCACATTTCTCACGCCCCCCCCCCCGGGCCAAAATCGTCACAAATTTCTGCCCCCCCCCCCCTAGGTGCGTGACGTCATTTATGGACGGCCCCTTTGGCCTACTCTTCCATGCGGGTTAGGCACGCGCGGCCTGCCGATGCGCTAATTGGTTGTACCCATTATCCATACAGCTGGGTGGACAGGCGGGGTGTTTAATCAACGTGGTCCCCATTCAATGCTGGGAGATGGAACCGTAGACCTCTGGATTGCAAATCCAGTGTGCTCCAACATTAACAACACGGCTGCATTCCACGCAGCTGCAGAAGACTCCACGTAATATGGCAAGACACGGAGGCGTCGCGGTGGCTAGGAGATGTTAATTACCTCGCCTGGTATGCAGGATGTCGTGGGATCGATCCCGATTAACTGTACGTCGAACTTCTTTCGCACCGTACGTAGCTAACCGTGTACAGTATTCGGAGTTCGCATTTTCTCCCCGTAGTCGCGTGGATTTTTCTCCGGGTCCTCCGGTATTTCCTTCCACATTTTAGAATGAATGTGCGTTTTAGAGGATTTGGCTGCTATAAATGTCCACGTGATAAGCCACTTCGTTGAGCTATCATTTGTGCCAAGGTCACCTTCTGAAAAATAACGATATAGCTGAGTGGGCTTTACCTGGTCAAATACAAAGTTTAGTTTAGTTCGGATATGCATAGGATTTGCCAAGTACAGTCCAGTACTATATTCCGAGCTCCTCATATACTCAGGCTTGCCTGCAGGAAGTCTCATTACGAAACTGCGGTTGTTGCCAACTCCTTAAAGCGGAACGTTCAACCTCAAAGCCACTAGATGTCGCTACATCGTTGCAAGTCGAACAATTTCACTGCGCCACTTTACCAAATGACAGCACAGGACCGTATCGTCAACTGGTGGAGGATCTTTAAAATACTACATCTGGGAATCGCTCCTAAAATCTGCGTTAATAGTGGCCTCGGTCCAGAACGTCGCCAGATTTATAACTCGTCGCTTTGCCAACATTTTTGTTGCTGGAGAAACCGCCCAAAAAAGATGTTGCCGAATGTTAGCGATAAAAAAATCCACACATTTTTGGAAACGCTGCACAACAAACTTCGTTCACATCGTAGCCTCTGTTAAGACTCGTCGAGAAATGCAGTACACTTTGTCGCTTTCTTTTTGCAAAGTAACTCATCGGCTTTATGCGAGCAAATTCCAGATATTTTATTTATTTCGTTGGTAGCTCATTTAGATTCGTACCGGTTCGGGTTTAAAACAAAAGCGTGGTCGGCCCCACATTTCGACGGCCGTCTCTCAAAGAACGCCACCAAATGGTCTCGTCCACACACTGCGAGGTCTTCGCTCTTTCCCACTCTTTGTTCCAGTCGGAGGCACTGGTCGAGCCAGTGGGGGTGGGGTGGCACGTGCCCCCCCCCCCCCGCAATGATCCGATCGAAATCCCTAAATCCCTCATTTCGATCGGATCATTGGGGTTTATTAGTAATAAATCGGCAGTTTGCGACCCCCACTGCCACTGTGTAGCATATTATTATTATCCAGGGACTCTATGAGATTATAAGACAATATTCTGAGTCCATCATTGCCAATAAGTAACGGCAAAGCAGTTATAAGTGACTCACAGAATTGTGCGCAGTTGCGTATCGAGTCCACGACTTCCCTGGAGGCATCAACACCTTCAGCGAGCGCGATGCCGATCACACAACGCGATTCGAATTCGACCCTCGATCAATGGCTGCGTCATCGCCGCACACGCGTCGAATAAAAAGCAAGGGACAAGTCCTTACTAACTAACAACTCCTCTATCATTTTTCATTGCTGGAGGGGTTGCCCCCCCCTACCTGAAAATCCTGGCTCCGCCATTGGTTAGAGGAGACAATATTTCACCAAACACCGTCTTGCCCACTGCAGAGACGTCATTTCCAAACCAACTGCATCGTCCAGCGGGCGTCTTCAACGAAAATCTTGACGCTCGATAGTGGACGCACCAGTGGACGCGTATGTCCGCTGTCGTTTCCCGACGGATATCTTACAATTGATCGGCGATCCTGTTACAGTACGTGGGGTCGTGTTTTCCAGTCCGTGGGGTCGTGTTTTCCAGTACGTGGGATATTGTTTTCAGTACGTGGGACATTGAGTCCAACTTTGCAGCCTTCTTTATTCGTTTGATGTTTTCTGTAAACGGTTAAAAATCGATGCTTTTCTCAATCAGCGCCTCTCATCGCTGAGGCTAATTAGCATCGACAGAGAAAAAAATCATGCATAGGCGTGGGTTCAACGCCGCTTTCCAACACGCGGTTGTCAGCACAAAGCGTTTGATTTTCTCGTGTCTAGTTTATCGCCCCCACTGCACCTCCGATTAGCACGGTTGGCTACGTACGGTGCGAAAGAAGTCCAGCGTGCACACGACACACTGAGCTCACACATGGACGATTTGAGGCTTCATTGGAAAGCGTAAAAGATCGAAATGGCAAACTCGACTTGGTCGGCATGGTCATTGAAGCGTTGGTGTTAATCTCGGCAGGGGCAGTAGCGTACCTGTAAACCCCTTATCAGTGCCCTACCTTACTACAGACCAATTCAGACCTTATTGGTCACCCCGTGCCCCTTATAAATCTCAACGTTAATCCTACAAAGTCACATCACAAGGGGAGAAACACACATAAGCTAAACAGATGTTTGCCCGTATTCAAACGGCTGTATGCCGCATGGACCTGACAACTCAATTTGTCTGTACAAGAACACGGATACACCGTACGGGTTGACACGGTATGCAGTAGGCAATTGTTGTTTATACATTCAAACAGCACGTGGTGATCGTGGATGGATTGCTCAGCTAATATTTTTAAATATAATTCACAACACAGGTCTCCATAGACAAGCCCCCAGACACACGTTTCATCGTTAAACCAGCAGTGAATCGACCATGGCTGACGATCCCGCATTCCTGTTACGTTGTAACCTATCTCCATTGTATGAGATTATTTCATTGCTCCATCTCCCCGGCATACGCGCTCGAGGGTGCGTGCCATTCCTTGGCTGCCACTGCTGTGGCTATTCTTGACCACCGGCCGTCACTCCTTCGGGCAACAGGTTCTGCCGAAGCCCACGCTATTCTTAACAGTAGAAATTGCCACGTGTAATCAACTTGCGGGTGGTTCTAAACCGTATCGTGACACAGGGATGAGGAGCAGTGGGCGATGGAGGAGGCCGTGTGCTCGGTGGCAGATGACGGGGAGCTTTGCATGCTGATATGAGCTACCCGTCAGAGGCCGTCGGGCTGCGAGAAGGGCTGCGTGCAGAACGAGAGAGAGCGAGAGAGAGAGCGAGCGAGAGGTGGGGGTTTACATAAAGCAAAGTTTAAAAATTTTAATAAAAAAACTACGAAATGATGAACGAAGCAAAGTGACGAATACACCGAGCATCTTCTTGTTTCCACTGATCGTAAAAAAAAAAGAGAGAGAGAAATACAAAAAAAACACGCACATTCGCTCTCGCGGGTTCAGCCATCGCGACGTTTTGCGGTTTCGTGCCTGAGTTGACTGACGAACAAAGTTCGTCGATCGCCCGCCCTGTGTCCGACTGTGCTGCTCGCGATGATGATGTTGCTGCTGCTGCCGCAGAAAAATACGTGCGGCGTCGTCTCGTTTACCAGAGCGGCCCACCGCGTCTGCCGGGCCACGCGGTGTCCCCAGCCTACAGGGAGGAGGAGGAGGCGGGGTTCAGCCGCACGCGATTTTGATTGATTCCCGTAGAGTTGCAAGGCGGTCCAGTTGTCTTGTGACCACCCCCCCCTCCCCCATTTTATTCTTTAAAAACTGAGTAGATGTTTATTATTATTAAATATATAAAGTAAGGGTTATTTAACACATAAGTGAATTAGCAAAGGAAAACATGTGAGGGGTCAGGGGGGTTACAAGACATCTGGACCACCCTGTACAGTATTGCACACTACGCTAATGTGTTTTTAAAATCTATGCATTTACCGTCCAAGTTATATTTAACACTATCAAATATCAGTCATATTTTACATGTTGTCTATATTTATTTAAAGTTGCGCATTTTGATGTGACGTCACATTTCATTTATGGACGGCCCCATATAACGAACCGCGAACCCAACCCAAGTTTTCTCAATTAAATTTTTGGGGTCAGGTCACTCACGTGAGGTCACTCACGTGACCTGACCCCAAAAACCAGCAGTGCATCTTCCTCTTCGTGTCAATATATCCGCACCTTCGATGAGCACGGTTGGCTATGCACAGGTGCGAAAGAAGTTCAACATTGATGCACGCAAAAAAATAACTCCTGAATTTCTGTTTGCTCACGATACTTGCCGGTAGAGAGATAACTCTACAGGGAGTCTCGAGCGACTGTTTGGACCACTATGCCACGCCACAAGATATGATACACCCATATATGTTGGTTTTACTGGTAGGAACCTCACGGTTTCACCAGCCCACAGGGGATTATTGTGTCCGTCCGTCCGTCGTGCATCCAAAAATGGGAGGGGTGGGGCTGGGTGGAGAGTGGAGGGTGGGGAGGGGCTGGGTGGGGAGGGAGGGGCTGGATGGAGAGGAGAGGGTGGGGAGGGGCTGGGTGGGGAGGGTGGGGCTGGGTGGGGAGGGGCTGGTCACCCCGTGGTTCCCTTATAAAACTCAACGTTTAACCAACTCACGCCGGCTTGTGCCCGCCCTCACAGTCGGGCATATTTGCGGAATACACCACGCCGCCGTTGACCCTGGCCATTGACCGAGCAACCCAACGTTCCTACCAGCTCCCTCCGCAGGAATGTGTTAAGACAGGCTCACATAGTTAAACTCTGAATGTATAATAGCCAGGAACAATGCATCTACACAAATTGCACATCATGTTGGCTCTTTGAGCCTCTACCACCACCATTGCCTCTTGAATTAACGAATGCTGCAGTGGCTGGGTGCGTGTGCACTTCACGTTGGCGAATTGAGTTTGTAAATGGTGAGAAACTCCATTATAACAGAAAGAAGAAAAAAACCCATCAGCTGCAGGCCAGAAAAGCATACATTTTAAACGACCCAAAGAAGCGTGCGTGGAGCCGGTCCACAGTTGCCTCACTGCCGCCTTATGTCAGTCACATTTGCTCAATCCCTGTGATGGTCACTTCAGCCAAGAAGACCCACAGTGCAGCAGTTCTTCAATAGTTACCTGTGGGTTTTTTTGTTGTTGCACACAATACACACATTGCTGAGTCAATCTTGCCACACGTGTGCGCGCGCGTGTTGTGTGAAATTCATGTCAGTTTCCCCCCCCCCCCACCAACATACAACTCCATCGTTTGCCACCACCGCCGTCCATGAATGGTGTAGGGCTGTAGGCAGTGTCTGGCTGGGGTGGCTTAGGCGTGCGGGTCGTGTGTGCACACAGGGCAATCCGGTTTTGCCAGCAGCTGCACCGCTGCACCTGCTCGGTCGGTCTCAGCTTCTCGCACTGACACGCTCCTCTAGAGACGTCAGTCCCGGGTCCAACCACCACCACCACCACCGCCACTACCACCACCTACATCAGCAGCAGCAGCATTATGAGTCTCTAGTGTAGTTATTTGAAAAGACCCGGACGACACCAAGCAGCAGGAGCAGCAGCTACAGCGGAGGAGCCGGCGAGCAGGGGAGGACCTGGGTTGGATTCCTAGCCACAGGAAGCCCAGATCGAGCCATGGGTGACGGCGGAGAGGGAGAGGATGAGATTCAATTCTTGAGAACTGTGAGTAGCTTCAGTGCTGTCGCTTGTTGCTTGTTGTGTGCTACTGAGAGCAATGTAAGGAACACGAATGCTTGAATAGCGATAGGTGCTTTGAAGTACGTGATAAAAATTGCACCGCACGCGGTTATATCCATTCATACGATGCTGGTCATCTGATGTTGTCGGGTGTTTTAAATATGTTTAAAATGAGGATATTTCTGTTCGCAGTTGCTATGAAATGGAGCGTCCAAGCGTATATATATACACACACACACACACAAGTATTATATTGCCATACAATGTTGTTCAAGTGAAACGCAGAAAAGCAGATGACGAATTTTAATGGCCATTGTTAACGTGTGATTATCTAAACAAAGCTAATATTCTTTTGAACACAAGACCTGTGCCCTGATGTTTGTTGATATCCATTTGAGCAATGTATAGTTTTAATTGTAACGAAATAAATACAAAATTCGCATATATATGCGTTTTACATCTGCAAATGTGCCAAAAGTATTTGTATACGAGATGTGGTATTTCATACAGATATACATTACATAATGAAACTTTGCATTATATTAATGTCAAGATATAAGTACACACAATTGCTTTGAGGTGTACACAGGCTAGTCCATATGTCTCGTGACGCCCCATTTAATTCTCTAAAACTGAATGTGTGTGTGTGTTTTTAAGTAAGGGGTTATTTGAAACAGAAATTAATATGCAAAGGAAACAAATATTAGGGGTTAATTAATTGGGGGGGGGGTCATAAGACATCTGCACTGTGCTCATACGACTTATAATACACGTGTAGATACAAATAATATGCATGTACATCACCATCAACCCATAGGTTCTCCCCGTATTCTTGTGCAGCAGGGAAATTGACTTTCCAGGTCCATACGACGCACAGCCGTTTCAATACGGGAAGGAATTCAACAAATTTTTTTGTCTATTTGTTTGTGTTTTTCCCTTGTGATGGGACTTTGTAGGATAGACGTTGAGATTTATAGGGGCACGGGGTGACCAATAAGGTCTGCATTGGGTCTGTAATAAGGTTGGGCTCTGATAAGGGATTGACAGGTACGCATGTAATACTACATAATTCATATGTATATAAATGACATGGAAAACCCTCTACTTTATCACGCGTACACAGATAAACGCATGACGACAATTGCACACAGATGGATACACGGATCCGTGTCCAATTAATTGTTCGGGTGCCAAGCTTCGTTCACATTATACAGATTGTCAGAACGGTGTGTAGTCTCACGTACATAAATACACACACACGATTGTGTTGTACACCTCGCTGTGAATGCAGACGCAGCACTTATAAACATCAGCAATTTATATGTTAAACAATGCAGCGCGCGCAGTAATGATACACAGACTAGATAGATAAGCAATGGCTGTATCATATATCTGTGTCCGTATACTGTGTGTGTATATATATACACAATGTTTCAACTGTTGACACAATCCACCGATCCCCACACTCCCATTCACGGGAGTGATTCCAAATATTCGGAAGCATCGGTTCGATACGAGCGAAACTCCGCATCGGGTTTGAACGTTCGAGTGTTGAGTCAGGAGCGTTTTCGTTGTTGTTGTCGCTTCGAGTCAAGTTGCAGCGAACCGACGAAGACGTTTAGAAAGGCAATGACTCCGTTCTCCCTGTCAAAATGCGAGTCCCAACCATAATAATAGGGGTTTTCCCCATTATTTCTGGCAACAAAACTGAAACCTTTTTTTTACAAGGATTCATGTCTGCATTAACCACAATACTTGATTTCAAATGCAAAAAAAACACACTTTGATAATATATGCATTGTCCTTGAAACGGATTAGTCCACACCAAGGGACGGCTTTCTTTTGAGCCTCGACCCGATTGGTGCTCGACCAGAGGACGCCAAAAAAAAAAGGGGAAAAACCCTATTATTTTATTTTGGTACTGGCAAAGGAGGTCCAATGATGTAGAGTCCCAATCAGTTCGACAGACGCAGCGTGCACTGAACTATGTGGGATCTCGCGTGTCCGCGCGTTACATTTTTTTAAACAAGCCCGTCACCAAATTTAATCTTGCGAAGCTGAGCAGGAATTTGTTTTTGGGAGCCTCCATGTCAGTGAATTTATGGGCGACCAACCACAGGCAAAAAACAGGTGTTATAGGCTGCTCCAGGCCAACACCGCGGGCAGGGCTAGCAAAATCCACTCTTGTTTCCGTACAGCACTTTTTGCACCGCCCGCTATGCTCCACGCCTTCACAAACCCACACTGGCCAGCGTGGTGAAGTATGGTCGAATAAAAGGCCCTCACTCGGTCAAAACGTCTGGCGTGTGGGAAGGGGTAAAGGTGCGGCCCTGCAATGGCTCACTTGGCGCTACTGCTGGCGGAAAGGGGAAGCTCTGGTGAGCCTCCTCTGGTGGATATATTGTGTGTACGTATATCAGAATAATTCAAATGTATAATGCGCATTCCATTCTAGGATCCCAATGCGTAATGCATGAAAAGCAGGAAAACTAAAATCAGAACCCAGGGGGGCCAACCGACCAATATAACGAGGGAAAGCCACTTTATAAAGAGATGGGGTTTTTCAAAGTAGGCTTGAATCAATTTACCGACTCCGATTGCCTAATTTCAAGTGGCAAGGCGTTCCATAGCTTGGGTGCCAGGCTGACTAAAAGCACCGATCACCATCAAAGAGAGCAGACCTTGACCTGGGAGCGCGCTCTTTGTTTCGCGCCGTACGCAGCCAACCGTGTGCGTGCATTGGCCTACTCTTCCGCGATAGCCAAGTCTACCCACGCATTGCCACCCCCCCACCACCACCACGCGCGATCTGCCGATTGACCAGATTGTGGCGAACCCTGTTACACTGCTTGGATGGATCGAAGCAGTGGGGGAGGTTGGGTGCGGGGTGCGGGATGTTTCAAGAAACTCGTCCCATTGCAAGTCAAGCAAAGTGAACTAACCATCGCATGACGGCCGAAATCCAACACGTGCCTACTGTGGACCCGTATACTGCACATATATATAAAATCAATATTCGTAAGGCAATTAATTAAAAGTATAAACTTCATCATGCCAACAGGTTTGGTTAAATGCAGCATTTTGATCCTTATGGCGGTACCCCGGGGTAACCAAATAATACAAAATGGGCCGAGGCAATTAAATCTTTTATTTCTGGGACACTATTTTTTGTTGTCCAGGGGTGTACTCAACTCCGCGACTGGGGTACCAATCAATCCGACATCGGTGCCACACTCCGCGATGTCGAAACGCGGCGAGGACGATTGCGCCGAAACCCTGAACGTTCGCGTACGCACCGTGGCGGTGCATCGTAGTGTCCAGCTCTTCGAGATGAGTCTATTGCCGCGTCGCCGACCATCAACAGAGACTAAAAATGACTGCATCACGGACATGATGCCAGAGCTGGGGTACCATTGCACCCCGGGGTCACCGCCATAAGGTTCAAATGCAAATGCATACACAGGCGGTGGATACGAAGTCGGGTTTACGCTGCACGACGATCTAGCGGCTCCTAGTGGCGAAGGGGGCACAACCACGAACCCGTAACCGTGCGACGTGAAACACCGAGCCACGTGATCAATTCCACCGCGCGATGAGGACCCTTGCCCCGAGACGTCGCCAACCTCTGACGATCCCGCAAATGTTCACGATCCTAAATGGAGCTCCGTCTCCAACGTTGGACGCGTTTTTTTTTCTATGGCGAATTCTAAGATGGGGAAAACCCACAATGTTCTAAAGTGAAACACGAAAATTTATTTGAAGAATCCGCTTTCGTGTTTTTTTTTAGCGTTATTTTTGTTGGCCTTTTCGATTAGCGCCGGTTTGGCTGCGTACGGTGCGAAAGAAGTTCAACGTGCGCGCATAACGAGGCACACTCGCATGTACACTTGAATAGAGGAATCATAACTACCTCCAATCAGGTGGCATTGTTTCGAACACACCAAATATAGTAACGGTTGCGTAGCTTACTCCGAAAGCGTTGGGCAATCAGTAATCATCCCATCGACTCGTTTCTTAAGTCACCGTAACCTTGCTCAGTTCAACAAACGTCTTTAATTTGTTACCGATAGAACTTGAATAGTGCTGTTTGTTGCTGGCTGCTCAGCATTTTTTTGGGCAGTTCGGGTTTTTGCGCAGCGACCACGATAATAATTATAAACAAATCAAATCGGACGACCGTCATTCTTAAGTGACTCGAAGCTCATATCCTAGTTAACGGTTGGAATTGTCAAATCCCCGGTGATGAAAATTGCATCAAAGGTGCCTGCGTTTAACAATTCGAGAGAAAGCGAGAGAGAGAGAGAGAGATTGGTGGTGGAGCGACAGCTTTTTGAGCAGAGTCATGAGATTTGGAGAGGAAAGTATGGCGAGATTATCCGGCTCACTCTGCCCACCACCCACCCCTCCCCCCAGGTCTCCCTGTCTCTCCTTTCACCGCTTAAATTTAACCCAGGGAGCCGGTGATTGATTTGCGCAAGTGGCGCCCCACTCGCTGCGTTTTCCCGCTGTGCGTTGCTCGCGACGAAGTGCCAGAATTATTTTTTTCTCTCTCTAAATATCTCTGCTGCACCCGCCGCTGCAAACGGGGAGCTAAAACAAAACTAACAAAAATATACAAGCGGTACAGATTCCGTCCTGCGCCCCGCTGCTGCTTCTGCACGTCGCTTGGAATTATTTCGCTTTTTTGAGTGGTGGTGGAGGTTTTGTTTCCCTCCCTCCTCCCTCCCGCCCGCCAGTAGAATTGAATCCCACCCACGGCACTTTTGTGCAGTTTCCATCTCGGTTAAAGAGCACTCAGTGCAATGTCTTCACCGTTTCAATTACCCTGCCCCCTGGAGATACCAGAATCACATCTCGCATTGTCGGGGCGGGCGGGGGATAGACATTTGTTTGATATCCTTCAAGGGGGCCGATCTTACATAACCACGGGGCTTCTGCTGTCTTCAGCTGTTTCACGCGCGGCCTAATTGCTCCCTACCCTGGCAAATAAGCCCCCGAGTGTCTGCATTTTGAACAAAATGCAACATGAAACCAACCTCATACGATGAGATCCTTGTGTGTGCGTGCGTGTGTAGCAGTTAGCGCTGCGCTACGAACCCGAGTTCGATTCTCGTTTATGGCCAACACCGGTGACGATTATCTGAACCGGTCCTGGGCCTCCCTTAGGTCGACTCAGCCTCAAATGAGTACCTGGTGCGGTGTGTAAACATCGCCACTGGGGAGACAAAGGCGGCCGGGCGTGGTGTTGGCCACTCACCCCCTCGTGTGCCGTGCCGGCCTTTATAGGTGCTGGCTAACAGCACTTGCCACAACAGTCTGTTACAGTCTATACGGGGGATCTTTATCTTTGTGCAGTCATTGACGTCGGTGACTGGTGGAGTGCGCTATGCCTTGACACATTTGTAGCCAATGTAGTAATCGGTGGTGCGGGCACAGGACACCAAACTAAACACAATGAAGCGGTTTTAAAGAAACGCGTTTTCCACCCGGATTCAATATCGGAAGGAAGAGAGGGGCTCCAGTCATGAAGAGAGGGGCTCCAGTCAGGAAGGGCCGCGCCAATGCCCTGGCCGTCTTTGTTGGATGTCAGCAGCCCAACATCCGCCGCCTCTGAAAGAACGAGGATCGGAGTTGGCGTGGTGGTCCGTGTTCCCCGACGAGATCGGCGAGGTGTTTGCGGCTCGTTTGTGGCGAGCCCCCTTGCGCGCGCTCGCTCGCTTCACCACGCACCTTGTAAACGTGTTCTTCCTCGTCCGGCAACGTTAAGCTGGCAGGGGTGGGGAACGCCGTTTTCTGCCAAGAGCCATTTGGATATTTATAACATTATTCGCGGGCCGTACGAAATTATGAACTTAAAAATTGAGCCCGTTATATTTGGTCAAACATTTTATTTACTCACCCCTAATGCGATGGCTGGAACTGCTTCTCTTTGGCGAGGCGTGTGATGTTGTTAGCTGGTATTGATGATGTTGCTACTCGCAACTGCTTTTCCAAGTTTGCTCCTAGATTTATTGAATTTCTAGTCCCGCCTGCGGTTGCCTTGGCAGGGCCCACACCAAATGATTTCGCGGGCCTTGTTCGGCCCGCGGGCCGGACGTTCCCCACCCCTGGTTTAGCACAATGGGGGGGGGGGGGGTAGGGGGGGGGCTTGCAATCCGGCGGGGGCGTGGCTTGTTACACGATATCCCGGCGCGGCAGTTGAAACAATGGGGCAAGTTTCTTAACCCCCACACCGCACTCCCGCTACTTGTGTTCACCCAGCCTACTGCAAGACGCCCGACTGCCTCTGATTAGCGCTTGTGGCTATGTACGGCGCGAAAGAAGTTCAACATAAAGACACACGAGAAGGCAAAATACCCGCGATAAAGGGGATTTATCTCTAGCTCCCTGGAGTGGAGGTCATTCCGCCACTGCCTCTACAGTGCTGGATTACAGGTCACCTCCACCGCCACCGCCGCCACCACCGCCACCACCACCACCATCGCCACCACCACCACCGCCACCACCGCCGCCACCGCCGCCACCACCACCGCTACTGCCACCACCACCGCCACCGTCACCACCACCAACCACGCCAGCAGTGACGTGAGCAAGCAGTTGCAGGGGCTGCGCCTTCGCCGAATTATCTTTGGTGGCTGCGCGGACGCAAACCATAGGACCTTGGCAGTGCTGGAACTGTAAAGAATAAATTAGTTTATTTTTTATTGAGGTGGCACAGTGAAGATTGTGGGCCACTGAGTCAGCATTGCCCAATGTCCTGGATTTATATCTCTGTACAACAACAAAAATAGCCGGAGGTGCAACTGTGGGCAGCAAATGTTTAATGCACCACGCTGACGATTCGTAATAATGATGAAACTCCCGTACAGTGGTACGAATCATACCTGCCCTCCGTTATCTAGACACTGGAATTGACCCGTGGAAAACGCTGTCCTCTGAGCATTGATTCTTCCGATTATCCCAACTTAATCTGTCGACGAGTGCTTCACATATCCGATTATTTGCATTCATCCGAGGGGCAGCCAACGCGGATACCAGGATGTCATGTCTGGGGAATGATTGCAGACCACAGGAATCTGACAACGGCAATTCAAAAATAAGCGGTCCGCATGTCGAGCGACGAACGATTACTCCCCGTAGCAGGGTGGGTGGGGTAGGTGTGAGTGTGGTGGGTGGATGTGAGTGTGGTGGGTGTGAGTGTGGTGGGTGGGTGTGGGTGTGGGGGGAGTAAAAAAAACGCTTCCTCCAACTTTTTTTTTGGTGGTACGGAACGCCGCCACATTCGAGAGGAGGACGTCGCAGAACGCGGCCCTGCCATGTGCGCTCCCTTCTTTGCCTCGCACGCAAAAATCATTTGCCGCCTTGCCCCGTGAGACTTCACAATGGGGGGGGGGGGGGGCGGCGACGCAAGAGGATCGTCGCCCCTTGTATCAACCACGGCACACAGGAGGAGGAGGAGTGTGTTTGTGCTTTGCTGCCCAGTTGCTGAGTCACTTTACGGTGGCATTGCTCACTCATCCGCAATAGTTTGCGGTTGATTGTGGGGGAGGGCGGGGGGTTAGATCGCGTAAATATAAATGTGTCGTTAAACCCGCCACCACCTGACACACGACCCAATGAGTAAGGTTTGTCACGTAAAACAAAAGGGGTGTGCCAATTTGTGATGAGTTCAGCACAGAGAGAGAGAGAGACAGAGGGTAAACGCAGAACATTACTCAATTGGGATGACACGAGGCGTTTGTGGACCAGGTGTTGACGTCACCCTGCATCGACAGGGACAGCTGCCACTGAAGGAGCTCCCTTTTCAAACGCGGTGGCTAGGAGATGTTAACTACCTCGCCTGGTATGCAGGAGGTTCGTGGGTTCGAAACCGACCCTGTCGTCCGCTGTATATTTGCAGTCTGCGGTGTCTCTCTCTCTCTCTCACTCCGTGGTCGCGTGGATTTTTTTCTTCGGCTTTTCCGTTTTCGTTTTGTCTGTTCACCTCCGCGTTTAGAATCGACGCGCGTTCAGAGTTTGTGGCCGCGATAAACACCCACGTGACGATAAGGCACTTCGGACGAGCTAACATTTGTGAAAGCCGGGTCGCTTCTGAAAAAAATTGCTTTACAACAGTTCAGTGGGGCCTTACCTGGTAAAATAAAAAAAGTTTCGTTTTAGTTGAAACGCGTCGAGATTGAGACGTGACGAAAAGTTATCTGATGTGCTCCGGTAATACAGGAGGGTGACTCTAAAAACACAACACCAAATCGTTATTCATACAGTGCTGCAACGTTTTAAAATAGATGACCTTCACGCTGACGTGACGGTAATATTTTTTTGCTGAGATGCAGCGACGCCTAAATATCGTCACGCGTGTGCAGCATTGACCGACAACTGTGGACCGATCGTGCCCCACATTCGGTCATCATTCTGAGTGTGTCGGTACCGTAACCACTGCAGATAGAATGGCCCATTGGCATCGACTAATTGCACTGTGGTCGTGTCGAGGAGATGGTGCGATGGCCAGCACACGGGTGCATGCATTGCAAGGGTCGTCAAATCTATCTGCAGTCGGTCGGGGTAGTTTAAACAACATCATACTCCTACCTCCGCCTCTGCCCAATCAGCATAATCAATTAATCGTCTACAGTCAATCGGCCGTTTGCGTGCGGTGGAGTAAATTCTCTCGCAAGACTCCCACGTCTTGCGAGACGTCTGGCCGGTGTGGAAGAAGTGTGCGTGAAATAGAGATGGGCGCCACGGTGGCTAGGAGATGTTAACTGCCTCGCCTTGTATGCAGGGGGTCGTGGGTTCGATCGCGACCCTGATGCCTGCTGCTGTATATTTGGAGTTTGCGTGTCTCTCACTCTTTTCATCATCACGGTAGCTAGGAGATGTTAACTGCCTCGCCTGGTATGCAGGAGGTCGTGGGTTCGATCGCGACCCTGACCCCTGCTGTATATTTGGAGTTTGCGTGTCTCTCTCTCACTGTGGTGGTGTGGATTTTTCTCCCGGTCCCTCTGGTTTTCCCCTCCACATTTAGAATTGACATCACGCGTTTAGAGTATTTACCTGCTATACATGTCCACGTGGCGATAAGCCACTTTGTTGAACTATCATTTGTGGCCAGGTCGCTTCTGAAAAAAAACAGCTATATGGCTCAGTGGGTCTTACCTGGTAGAATAAAAAGTTTAGTTTCAATACACTCCAGTCGATTACTTCCCACCAGCAATGGCGCGAGCAACCAATGGCTGGTCAACAATGTTTACCTTGTATCTTTTGAGAAAGGACATATCAACATAAGAAGTCAGGGGCATTACACGTAAGTCAACATTCATCGGTCCATAAGATGGATTTGGCAAAGAGTTGAACTCTTGGAAATACATTTTTTAATTGAAATGTATCATGACTTAAAGCTTTCGTGACTGCAGGAATTCATATTCTTGGGTCTTTCGGTAAAGCCACTTAGATAGGTTCAAAGAAAATTACAAAAACATTACTTTCTTTGAACCTATCTACGTGACTTTACCGAAGAGCCAAGAATATTAAATTTATCAACCGTATTTAAAGCATCGTAACTGGACATGTTTAGTTGAACTTGGCTTTATTGCAGGGCATTATGGGTACAAAGTGTCTACAGTTCAATTAGAACCCTACATTGTTTCTTCTCGACATGAACAAACGATGTTGCTCATGTCATCTGCCTGTTTGGCTTTCCAGACAAACATTATCCAGAAGCACCTTTTTTAGCAAGCGAAGCCTGGGGTGGTTTCGACCTTCCTGTTCTCATCAGCCGAGCCAGCCTTGTAAAACAGAGAATAAAATAAGAAAGAATATTTTGTGTATTGAGTGATAGAAAAAAAGGCTTCACAATTTCCGGCATGCAGAAAGAAGGTGGTAAGATAATCAAACACCAAATAGACACACACCTATTACAAGGCAACGCACCTGCATTAACCACAAACACGTGGTCTAAAACATGCAAACAGAGACGCTTAGATACTGTACGCAACAGTCTGCCCTTGAAACTGATTTGGCCTGCACGAAAGACGGCCAGCGAGCCCTCTGTGATGGCTTTCTCTTACCGGTGCTGTAGACCAAAGAGGCAACGCGAACACCAAAGCCATTGATATCACTGGGTGAAAGAGTCCTCCATAAAACAGGTTATTTGGGTTAGATCTAACCCAATACACCGGTATTATGGATGATATTGGTTGCGATAGCCAACTTGTTAAACTGAAGCAGTCCTATCTACGTGGTGAGATGGGATGGTGCCCATTTGATGTTTGAACAAACTCGAACGCCTTTGTTTATGTTAGAAAGGGTAAACGGCCTTGTTTTTATTTATCATTCAATGCCCGGGTACATTGGCAAGGAGGGGTCCCGTAGATGTAATCGCGTGTGTGTGTGTGCTCTGTGTGTGTGCTCTGTGTGTGTACTCTGTGTGTGTGTACTCTGTGTGTGTGTGATCTGTGTGTGTGCTCTGTGTGTGTACTCTGTGTGTGTGTGTGTGTACTTTGTCGCATTGTGTGCTGTTTTCTCGTGAAGACAATCGCATCATTCAGAGGTTCGGTTTGGCACAGCCCGTCAGGGCGCGGTCAGAAGGAGCCCGTGTGAGACCCCCGTCTGCTGGAAAACCAATTCGTGTGTGTGCTGGCCCACAATTGCTCTCTTTTAGTAAACACGCGTGCACACCTGTGCTGCTCCCACGTCAATCCACCGGCAGATGTGTGTATGTAGGTCGAGGTGCTGTCGCACCGCACGTAGCCGCCAGTGCTAATCACGGAGGTGCTGTGGCAGGAGACCGGGAGAAGGCGGAGGAGACCCACTGAGAATGGGGGCAAGAGAAGACACAAACCTCCATTCACTCACACACCCTCGTACTAACTCACAAAGACAAAGATCCCCCGTGTAGCCTTAACAGGCTGTAGGGGAAAGTGCTGTTAGCGAGTACCTATGAAGGCCGGAACCGCACACCAGGGGGTGGGTGGCCAGCACCACGCCCGACCGCCTTTGTCTCCCCAGTGACGATGTTTACACACCGCACCAGGTACTGATTTGAGGCTGAGTAGACGTAGGGGAGGCCCAGAACCGGTTCAGATAATCGTCACAGGTGTTGGCCGTGAGCGGGAATCGGACCCGGGTCGCCGGGTTAATAGCGCAGCGTAGCGCTAACCACTACACTACCGCTCCCCACTAACTCACGCACCCACACGCGCACACACGCGCACGCTTCAGAACAGGAGGGAGGAAAATACAATCTTAACACAGAAAGCCACCCGAGTCGTGACTCGAACTGAGGTTTGGTCTCGCTGCGAGGCGCACGTGTTAAAAATAAAAGATGTATTAATCCCGTGTCAAGCTGTGGGTTGACTTTGAGGGAAGTCGTGGGGGGTGGTGGGGCCACGGACAAACAAAAATAAAAGTGAAAATTTCCACCGCGGACAATTTACGACTCAGGACTGCGCCGGAGATGACCGAATGCCGAGCCGCTCGATTGGACGCGCGGGGCGACGCGCCGAGTGACCTTCGCGTGGCGGACACATGGGCACACTCAGCCGCTGGATTCCGATTGTAACAAAAGAGCAGCTGACGGTCGCGCCGCGGAATGTGGATGGCGTCCTGCGCGCGCTCTCGGAAGGGCTTCGAAGGGGCGAGAAACTGGGGATCAGAGAGGCGCTTCGCGTCGTTAAACACGGAACGAATGTACTTGGACGTGATGTGCCACTTGGAAGGATTGAGAGCTGATGAACAAGACCGGCGGCCGAGAGAGGCGTTGAAAGAGAGAGGGGGTTGGGGGGTGGGGGGGTGCTTGTGAAGGATGACCACAGAGGGCGAAATATCGGAATGGGTGCTGCGTTTGGGAGAGAGATGCGCACCGCAGAAGCGCGGTGGTGGTGGTGGCGGTGGTGGTGGCGGCGGTAGTGGTGATGGTGGTGGTGTTGGTGGCGGTGGTTGCGGTGGTGGTGGTGGCGGTGGCGGGTGCGGTGGTGGTGGTGGTGGTCAAGGTGGCGGTGGTAGCGGTGGCGGCGGTGGCGCTGGTTGTGGTGGCGCTGGTGGTGGTGGTGCTGGTGGTGGTGGTGCTGGTGGAGGTGGCGGTGGTGGTGGCCTGTAATCCAGCACTGTAGAGGCAGCAGCAAGGGTTGGTAAATCGGCGCAGCCGTTGTGAAATCTCCTTTCTAAGGCGCATCGAGGTCCCATACATCACGAAGTTACAATTGTTTTTCAACGCAACGAATATGGACTCCGAGCACCGATAGGCCAATAAACTATCAGTTCAACTTACGCATTGCGTCAAAAGTGCGAGAGACCAAAACGGCGTGCCGAGTTCGCCCCGCAGGTGAACAACAACAACAAACAACAACAACAAAACACGCGAACTGCTGGCAGTCGGAAGGAATGGTAAAATCTTGATTTGAAGCTTTCGTGACTGCAGGAATCCATACTCTTTGGTTCTTTCGGTAAAGTCACGTGGGTAGAACCAACGAGCATAGGAATTGCAGCGTTGCGTCCTGTCGGGAGCAAGTGAATTGCCCTCCTTGCGTTCTCAGTGTTTGCTCGCGTTCGCCTGCCACCCGCGGTGTCTCGGCTGGTTTTCGCGTGATGTTGTAAATATTGAAGTCTCCACCCTCCCCCCACCACCGTCACGAGAGGTAGAGGGGGGATGGGTGGTGGGGGGTAGTGAGGCGTGGGCTTAAATCGCACGATCAAATATAGCAGCGACAAAGGGACAGCAACAGCTGGATGTGGGGGTCACGTTGCTGCGTACAGAAAACTCCCCTCGACTCTCTGCATGTCTCTTTTTTTACGATCAGTGGAAACAAGAAGATGCTCGGTGTAGTCGTCACTTTGCTTCGTTCATCATTTCGTATTTTTTTAAAATCTTTGCTTTATGTAACCCCCCTTCTCGCTCTCGCTCTCTCTCTCGCTCACTCGCTCTTTTTTTTACGATCAGTGGAAACAAGAAGATGCTCGGTGTAGTCGGCACTTGGCTTCGTTCATAATTTCGTAAATGTTTTTTTAAACTTTGCTTTATGTAAACTCCCACCTCTCGCTCACTCTCTCGGTCACTCTCTCGCTCACTCTCTCGTTCACTCTCTCGTTATGCACGCAGTCCTTCTCGCAGTCCAACGGCCTCCGACGGGTAGCTCATAACTGCATGCAGAGCTCTCCGTCATCTGCCACCGAGCACACGACCTCCTCCAGCGCCCACTGCTCCTTGAAGGCCGACACGGCGTGGGTCGGCCGCGCATGGCGGAACTCCAGCCACACCCTGGCTCCGACCAGAGCGTGGAAGATGCCCAGGCTGCTGGCCGGACGTTTCCCCTCCAGGGCCACCTTCCTCGCCCTGTATATGGCGAGCTTGGCGTAGCCGACGAGCACGTTGACCAGCCCCTGAAGATGATGTGGTCCGTCGCCCTTTGGGTATCCAAAGATGAGGACCGTCGGGGAGAAGTGGAGGCTGAACCTTAGGAGGATGTTTCTCAGGAATCTCTTCTCTCTCCTTCTTTCTCTCTCCCTCCCTCTCTCGTATCTCTTTTTTTTAGTTCGTGTGATTATGTTATTCAATCAACACAATCATTTATTACACTTATTTCCAGAATTTAAATAATGTTCTGCTTTTGAAGAAACCTGTTGTACAAATGGAGTCCACAAACGACTGTATATTTATCACAACTATTCAAATGAATTAAATATGGCACTTGAAAAGTACCTTGGACTTTGAAGTCATACATTTAATAATCTAAGACTTGATTATGAAACAAATATTAGTGGGCTTGCGCAGGACACAGAGTTAGCAGGGATTATGGGATACCGGTCCAGAAAAAAAACAATGTGGCAGCCAAGGAATGGAACGTGTCAGAAAAGACTTGGACCGTGGGGATATGGAGGGATGAAATCAGTTTGATTGCAGGTGTATGGGTGGATTGTTGCATTTGCAGGATAGTGCTTCTATCCTGCAAATGCAGGATAGAAGCACGATCAGTGGATCGGTCGATCGATCGGTCGATCGTTCACGCGCGCGTAGAATACCCCCCCCTCTCTCTCTCAACGTGCCAGTCACCCGATACGCTGCCGGTCGTGGTGGCTCGAAAGTTGCACCCAAGCGGGCGCTACGGAGGGGGGAGGGGGGGCAATGTCGC
>CM025662.2:3926431-3942149 GCA_014621495.2 Entosphenus tridentatus
CGGTGACGATTATCTGAACCGGTCCTGGCCCTCCCCCTAGGTCGACTCAGCTTCAAATGAGCACCTGGTGCGGTGTGTAAACATCGCCACCGGGGAGACAAAGGCGGTCGGGCGTGGTGCTGGCCAACCCACGCCCTCGTGTGCCGTGCCGGCCTTCATAGGCGCTACTCGCTAACAACACTTGCCCCAACAGTCTGTTAAGGCTACACGGGGGGATCTTTGTCTTTGTGTGACCTACCAAGCCGACGTTCCTGTCAAACCTGCCCACCGTCAACCGCGTTACAGAGACCGTCGCCTCAAATGCATTTCCAGCGCAAAACCCTCTTTTTTGTTTATTTTTTGTTCCCTCGACGTTTCTCCCCGCCCTGCCCCCTCCGTCCACCCCGCAGGATGACGAGGTGGTGCTGCAATGCACGGCCTCGAAGCTCAAGGAGGCCGTCAAGGTGTGTCTGGCGGCGGAGGGCTTTGGAAACCGCCTCTGCTTCCTGGAGTCTACGACCAACTCCAGGGTGAGTCGACGTTCAGGCGCTACACCACCCACCCATCACCACCACCACACACCCACCACCACCCACCCACCCGCCCACCACCACCCACCACCACCCACCACCACCACCCACCCACCCACACATCTGACAAAACCCCCTAAAATTATATAAATATCTTAAAACCGGGTCCCTTTATCTGCCTCTCATTTTTCTTTCTTTGCTACTCTGAGATCAATGAGCATACGTAGGGGCTACTGCTGTTACGCTGGTGTGCGCCGATCTTGGATGTTGTGTACCCTGAATGTTTGCACTCCTCTACTTATTATTGTTGAAGGTGCAAATATAATTACAATATAAATGATTAAAACACTGTTAAATTAGTTTTTTACTGAAAATCATCTCCAGTCTTAGTAACACAATAAATAAGCGGACGACGCCTCCTTCACGTATCTGTGCCTCCACGTGATAAAACAAGCAACTGTTTTTAAACACATCCCATCAGCCGCACGGCCTTTTGAGAGCGCACAATACCAGCAGCGTTGGTTCAACTACAAAGCAAACTGAGTGAGCGGTTTTGACATTGGCTGTTGCATCCCACTGGGATTTTTGCACACAGCGTTGGTGTACGGTGTTTTTTTCTGCAATATTTTGCTGTCTTTTCTTGGATTTTCTGTTTGCACTCAGTCACATTAAGATGTTTTTTTGTTCATGTTTTTGTTTTTTGTTTGTTGCGGTTGCACCCGATTCAAGAGCCGAATGGCTCACAGGGCTATACCTAATAAATGAACTTGAACTGTCTCATCGTCGTCCTCGCGTGAAGCAAGCGTTCTCCCACTCGCTCTCCCACTTTCTCTCCCCACGGTGCTCCTGCAGAACGTGCCTCCAGATCTCTCCATCTGCATCTTCGTGCTGGAGCAGTCTCTGTCGGTGCGAGCCCTGCAGGAGATGCTGGCTAGCAACGAGGACAAGATGGAAGGGGTGAGTGGCCACCACGTGCTGGGCAATCGTCGTCAACCGCCTTGTGAGTCACTCCTCCTTTTGGGGTAGGCGGTGGTGAGGGCCGAGGCTAGCCAGCGTTCGTTCAAGGAGACGCTGCACGTGTGAACGTTGGCGGAGCGAGGTGTTTAGCGAACTCGTGGAGGTTTTCAAGTAGATTCAAGGTGCCCTGGATTTATATAGTGAAAAATATATTTAAAAAGACGTCGGAGTGCACCGGATGATCGTGAACGAGACGGGTGCAGGATACACGGCAGGTGGAGGTGAGACGCGGCGATGATGGGTGACGATGCTGCTACAGGTAACCCACTGGGGTTGCAGTTTTACACATTTGGGGGCCCTAAGCAGAAAATATCATCGTGCCGCACATTTTCAATTTGCAATATCCTCGGCAGATGACTCGAGGTTTATCGATGAGCTGAGGTATGGAAATGTAGACAGAGCTGTAGTGAGAAGAGAGATGCAGACAAGGTGCAAGAGAGATCCACGTGTTATGTCCATTCCCTTGTTGAATTCCAGCTGACATTTGATGTTGCCTCATTTATTTATTTTTTGACATTCAATCTGCAGCCCCCTTTAGCCATCACAGGGTCCGTCTTTATTTCGCTTGGGGTTCTCTCACTCCTGCCGCCAACACTGCCAGGGGGTTAAACTTCGCGCCTATCCGTGCCCTCCGAGGAATGCGAGACCCAGGTTGTTGTAAACGGCGTTTTGCATTCTGTGGTGGATGCCACCCCCTGTGCGCGTGCGTCCACCAAGTGGGGAGCGGTGGCGTTGCGGTTAGCGCTACGCTGCGCTACGAACCTGGCCACCCGAGTTCGATTCCCGCTCACGGCAAACACCGGTGATGATTATCTGAACCGGTCCCTGGGGCTCCCCTAGGTCGACTCGGCCTCAACTGAGTACCAGTGCCGGATTAAGCTGGTGCGGGGCCTGTAGCATATGTTATAAAGGGGCCCTAAAAACACTTAAATATTAAAGCACATATATTTTTAACTTGCGTAGTAAAGTAATTGTATTTTTTTCATTTGCTATACAGCCAGATAATACGATACCACATTGGGAAGTGGGTTAAAATTGAGTTACAAAATATGAGGATACAACAACAACGACAACAACGACAACAACAACAGACAGAGTGAGTTAAATGAAAGCGTGTAATAAAAAGGAGGGCTACTGCCCGAACCCGTCGTTTTTCATACGTAAATATATATTCATTTTAGGGCCAGGGTACTATTGATGAATGTGTTGAGTTTATTATTACTTATTCGTCCATAAGGTGTCAACTTTTAATTTGAGTCCCACTTGCTAACGTGTAGAAGCCACGCAGCCATAGTTCCAGCTGTCGTTGACCCGCGCACGTGATTTCGTGTGATGGGTTCGTGCCGTCAACGTAACGACCCCTGGGATTTGTGGTGAGCCCCCCTGAGAATCGTATCAAACAAACCCAGTCCAGTCGAATCGTTACTTCGCAAGGAAGATGGGACAACGGTCCAGAAAGAAAGAAAACAAAAACGCACCAACGTGGATCTTTGTGTTGCAAAGGTCACCTCGGCTACGTCAAAATCGAAGACCGCGACATAAATTAAATCCCACCTGGAGCGGAGGGAGGGAGGGATGGTGAGTGGGTAGTGTGGAGGAGAGAGATAAGGGAAGTGCGATCGTGAATGTGGAATTTCCATCGCTGGCTTGGGGCCGTCAACATGACGTGAGAATAGGCCAATTGCTTTATTGAGTGGGAGACCACGTTGATTGTATTCATCATTATTATATCAACAAAAACTAGCTTATAATCTGTGGTTATATTTTTCGGACCCAAATTATTGTGCGAACAAAGAAACCCCATTATATATTTGTTCACTAAACTTTATTTTGAGAATTGAATCAACCACTGTCTTGTGTAGATATTTCAGCTTCGTAGTTCATGGGTCCAGGTAAAATGTTGTCCTCATTAGTACCACCTGCGATGGCAAAACTTGATTTATACCATCATCTTTAAATCGGCAATAAAATGTAATTACACAATAACATTATTTTATAAGGGCAATGCGCGATCACCTAATACACATTTATCAGTGGAAATGCAGAAACTGGAATCGTTAAATAAGTTTCCACCCCTTCTGGTACTGAATTCTGCTCTGGCCCACAGACGATGTATCTCAAATATTTTAGTTTAGTGTCTGCATCAGAGAGACAGAGAGAGAGAGCAAGAGAGACAGATCCATGAAGGCTGAGTGGCAAAGGCTGGGAATCGAAACGTCATTTGATGTTTACCTGCATACTAGCGTTGCAACTGCAATGCTTTTCACTGGAGTCTACGGACGTGAAAACAAATTATACATTTACTGCAAGCAAACGCGTAACGACGGTCGGATCGTTAGACATAGGCAACAGATGAAGCTCATGAATGCACTAAGTTATCCTTATGCAACTTAAGAAAACGCAACTGAATCTCCATTTTTTTGTCGTGAAACTGATTTGTTTTGCTCTGTGTTTTCTTGTGTGTGTTTTTTTGTTTTATTTGTCGATGACAGAATGTTGACATGGAGAAATGGGTATGTTCCCTTTTTTAGGTTTTTTTTCCTAAGTTTCCCCGTCACTCTAAACATCTCTCCCTCCCGTGTGACGGTGTCTCCTTGGTTGTCTCACTCGTTTTTATGTCCTCTTCTTGCCTCCCTCTCCTACTCACTTTGTCCGTGAGCAATTTAAAGCTGACATGCCCGGCGACTCGACCATTGACCCACGCAAGCCTCCCCCCCCCCCCCCGTGGGATTATTCTGCGGATTAAAAAAACAACCCTAAATAGTAACAACTAACAGCTGTGAATTTCGGTGTAAGAACGAGGAAATTTATAGCAATGTTTGCCCGTGGCATCTTGTCACTTGCCATATATATATTTAAAAAAAGACATATCTATGCTTCCGTTAAATGTTTGGGGTTTAAAAAAAAACATGCGTACGCGTGGATTATGTCAATGGTTTCCAACATGTGTATACCGTGGCCACTGCAGCGGCGCACATTGCAATTTGACCTCGAGGTTTGAATTTACATGGTTGACTGAGATCGGGCATGGCGGCTTTAAGTTCCGTTTGTCAATTTAACTCATTGAGTCTGACCAGCACAGGTGAAGAATTCCCCCCCCCAACCCTCCAAAAAAAAAAACCTCCCAACAACTACAACTATATTTACAACAACAACAACAACACAAACAAAAAACCCCAAAGTCAAACAGGGCAACTGACATCAAAACGACCCACAGACAATTCAGGTGACCAAGTAAAACGGGGTCAAATGCGGCTCCCGCATTTTGCCTCGCGACCCATCGCTCTCTGCTGAAATCCGAGAGAATTTCCGCACGGCCACGCTCCGTTTTGGGGCTAGGGCGGGGGGGGGTCGGGGCACGACAACATACGGCGATTTAAAAGTTGCTCTGTTTAACGGCGGTGTTGGACTGGCTAACTCTCACGCGTCTCAGCATTTCCCCTCCCCCCCACTCCGTGTTCGCTCTGTCGCCTGTCGTCCTCGTCGTCCATCTTGTCCCCCTTCCTTTTCTTTCAGCTTGGATTTTATTTCTTTCTCCAAATGATTCCTTCCCAACCACCCTCCCCCTCCTCTCCCCACCCACCAACCCACCCACCAACTCACCAACTCACCCACCAACCAAGCCACCCCCCACCATCGTGCAAACAGAAAAAAAAACACCTTCCGATGAATTCATTCCGTCCAAATCACAAGCCCGTTGCCTCCTGCCTTTTGATTCTCCTCGAAGTTTAGCGGAGGATGAAATTGGGGGGGTCGGGGGGGGGTGGTCTGGGTCTGCGTTTGCTTTGCACTCGCCCCCCAGATTTCGGTTGACCGATTTTGTATTTCCAGCGTAGGGTCCTTAATGTCCGCAGACGATAGAGCTCGCCAACGCAGGCACAATTCAACGTTTGAGAAGATAACCGTCGACTACAAACGGTGATAATTAAACAATCTTAATTGCGAATATTAAAATATATAGGCAATGATGTATTGGTCACATGAAGAATAATAATAATGCGTTTTAACGATGTATGCATCAACTTAATTATAATAATATAAATATACTGCAAGGAGAGATAATGTGCCTATGTTCAGAGACATTGCATTACGTTGTAATGCAATGAACACACAGACGAGTGCACATAGGTACGCTGGGCCTGTAAACCGAGACCAGACGCACACACCGTGTGCACACACACACACACAGTTCAGGACACCCACTGTAAGTCTGGCACACAACTTCTAACTACTATTCACTACCTCACCTGGTATACAGGAGGTCGTGGGTTCGATCCCGACCCTGACACCTGTATATTTGGAGTTTGCATGTTCTCCCCGTGGTCATGTGGATTTTTCTCCGGGTCCTCCTTTTTTTTTCTTCCCCCCTCTGCATTTAGAATGAACGTGCGTTCAAAGCATTTGTCTGATATACATTTCCACATGATGATAAGCCACTTCCTTGAGCTTTCATTTGTGGCCAGGTCGCTTCCGAGAAAGAGCTACACGGCTCAGTGGGCCTAACCTGGTCAAATAAAACATAGTTTAGTTTATAATCTGGCCTTCATGCCCTCTGGAAAAAAATGTCAACAATGTTCATTTAATATATGCTTTACAAAAGCCACCCATGTCATTACATATACACACACATCGCATGTCATTTCATCTATGCACATGCTATATATGTAACGTCAAATTGGTTACTAAGTAACGTAAAGTTACGTGTTCCCGACGTTAATGTAAGACGTTAAGTTGGCGTCGTCACTGATGGACAGGAAGTAAGCTGTACACGGAATTTGTTGTAATTGGCCACGAAAGAAATAGAATTGAGAAGACATTTGATGATGAAAGTCATGATTATAATAATAGGAATGGGTTTGTTTTGGATATGTCGTATTACTGACCGAAACTGTTCACAAATGTGTCTTCTAACAAGTGTATTTCACCTTGGTATGCTTTGGTTACAGTGTTCATTAATGACCTTGGTATTGACGATGCAATTGGTGATTGTTGTATTGCGTTGTTAATAACCTGTGTTGTAACTAATTTGACCGTTACTCCTAATCAAACCTCAAAAATGTATTTGACCCTTCCGTGTCAACGTTGACCCCTCCGTCCCCTCCCTCTCAGTGTCATTAAATGTCCCCTCGTGTACTCACTAACAAAACGTTCTGGAATCCGCGCTAACATGTGTTTTTTGTTGTTTTTTTTCTTCTGTTTTAACGCAAAATAAAATGTGTGTGTACGCTAAACATTGCAAACCGATGTAGAAAATGTTGCTCAAGGTAAGTTTGCACTTGTTTATTCAAATACAAAGCAATCAACCGACGGCTGTGAACCCGTTTGTTAATAGCAGGCAAGTGGTGTCTCACGGGACAACGTGCTCTAGCATCAACATATATAGTTACATGATGTGTATATATACATGCACATTACAACAATTTACAGCCCCTTTGCCAATCCGTGGCTGGATTGAAGGCCCTGGTTCCTCCATTTAAATATAACAGCTATCCTTCACATTTAACGTTTCGTACAGATTTAATGAGTATAACTATTCTTTGTACGTATTTATTTAAAGCAAATATACGGAACAGGAGCACCACTTGGCGGAGTTTCTCGGAGCATGCTTCGTATTCACGGCAGTAGAAACGTGAATGTCGACGCTTGCCCAATGTGCACCGTGAACGCGTTGGCGTTAAAACGCAGTCGGCTCTCGATTATCCGCGGGCATGTAATTATCGGTTCCAGGTCCGCTCGATTTTAACCTGCGCTCGCGAAGAACCCAACAACAACAACAAACCCGGCACCCCCCGCGCGTGCCGTTTGAATTGTTCGCTGCATCATCTCGCGGTGTGGGTGGGGGGGTCGGTGACGGTTGGCCGCATGGCGCTGTCTGCGAGCGAACCGACCGCAAGCCCCCAAACAAAGCAAAAAAGCTTGAAAGCGTCCGGTGTAAATAAATACTCTTTCAAATAAATATTCGGAGGTAAGCGATGAAATGGAACTTCAACAATCAGTCTGTTTTAGTTGACTGGACTAAGAGAAACGACCAATTGAACTGCACAGACTCAATGCCCCATATTCTTAGTCACGGCTCAGTTCAGGCTTGGACCTGGCTCACGTGAGACACGGCTCAAAGCCGTGCGCTTGACTTGAGCCGACTCGTAGCACGGTCCCAGCCGTGCTCAAGATTTCCACGAAGCTGAGGTTGAGCCAGGCCGTGGCAAGATGTTAACTTCCTCGCCTGGAATACAGGAGGTCTTGGGTTCGATCCTGACCCTGACGCCTAGAGTTTGCGTGTTCTCGCTGTGGCCGCGTGGAATTTTCTCCAGGTCCCTCCGGTTTTTCCCTCCTCATTTAGAAATGACGCGCATTCAGAGCATTTTGGCTGCAATCAAATCCCACGCGATAAGCCACCTATTTCGTTGAGCTATCATTTGTGATAGCCAGGTCGCTTCTTAAAAAGGGCGACACAGCTGAGTGGTAAAATAAATCAAAAACAAATTAGGAAATAGGTCAGGGCACGGGCCTAGCAAGACTTGACCATGAATCCGCAGGTTGTCGTCAACAAGGCTTGGGCTGCGGCTAAAAATACAACATGCCGACTACATGGACACCTCAGGTCGCCTCTCCTGTCCCCCCACCCCACTCTGTGCTCCGGATATTCGAGAGTTGACTGTGCAGCTAAAATGTATATTTGCAAATTTACGCTGTACGTGAATACATGAGAGGCAGTCAAAAAGTGTTTTTTTCTTTTCTACCAGACCCTACATTTTGATATTCTCTTCTTGTCCACGTAACCGCACAGCAAAGCCGTGAGTGGATTGTGACGGCAAAAAGACGGACCCGGCGTTCGCCCGCTTGTTGCCGAGGTCACATGGTTTGAACCCAGCGGCCCGCCCTGGTTAACACCGCGGCTGCATTAACCGTGAGCGCTACACGCGCCGTCTGCTTTGCGGTGGGCATTGAAGATCCCTTTGAAGTTTTTTCGAAACGGAGGAGGTCGTTGTTGCCTGCCGGCGGTACCATCCAAATTCGATGAAGAACAGAGCTCGCAAATTACTTAAGTGGGGTAAGAGCCGCCATGTCGCCCCCCCACCCCCCATCTGGCAGACTCATGCCCACCTGCTAGCAAGGTGCTGCACAGGGACAGCTGCCACGGGGCGAGGGGGGGTCCCCTGGGCTTAAGTTGCCGTAGGATGATGCCTTGAGATGTGGTGTGTCGAAGGCGCCGGTAATAAACGATCGGTGGTGATGTTTTCATGAAAGGGCATTAAGAAGTCGCTTAAATTGTGAGCCGTTGCTTTTAAATTTGAACACAATTGGGAGTTTTGTGAAAGCCTTTTTGACTGCCATTCGTGTCTGTCTTGCGTGTACGTGTTATAGCTTGTAAAATATATAAATGCTATACTGTATAATTGTGCAAATGCTGTATGTATGCTTGGCTCATTAAATGCTAACAAAAATATATAATAATGACTTAATTAAATTTATATTAAAAGTTAAACAGCAACGACGATGATAACAATAATACAGATAGCAATAATGAGAGATTATCATGCGCTGTGCAAGGTGGCTCGGCATTAAGCCGGTACCGCTGAGTACCTGGGTTCGATTCCAGGGTTCATCTGCCCAAGCATGTGACTGAACCAAAATTGATAGTTTGAGTGTATGGACTCGGCCTGGTCACCAATGACTGCGTATAAAAAATATATATATTTAATGTGTTCCATCGACTTGGTTCAATTTGATCTCAAATAACTAAAAATAGAAAATAGTGAGGTTGGAATTTTTGTTAAAAAAATTATCCAGCTCCCCCCCCTCTCCCCTCCCACCGCTGTGGATGAGAGGTCACTCGAAGGGATCTCAGCAGTGGTTTTGTGGTATCACCTTCTGCGGGCCTCTCTTCAACACACAGAGTGGTGGTGGGGGGGGGGGAATTCGGCGCTCAGCGAGCGTTCTGATTGGACCCTTCGTCTCGGGGCGCGTGACGCCGATCACGGCAGTTGGAAATAATTTGGGGGAGGGGGCGTGGGGGAGGAGGTTGGTTAAGGACACGTTTTTTTAACAAATTGAAAATATACCTTGTCCTCAAAATTGCGTGGCCAGATTTTATTGTGTCCCACATAAACTGGGATGTTCGGGAATAATCCTGAAATTTGGGGAGAAAAAGGGAGAACATTTAAGAAAAAATAACTTTTTCGAAGTTAAAATCTTTTCGGGGCTCTAAAATCAACGTTGACTTGTTGCTAAGTGCGCAGGAACGGCGAGACGGCGGGCAAGTCCCGATGTCCGCCTGTCAAGCATCGACTCGTGCGCTTTATTGAAACGTGCGCGAAAGTAAACACGAGTAACGAACTACATCGATACTCTTCGATTTAAAGCTTTCGTGACTGCAGAGATTCATCTTCTTGGTGATTTCGGTAAAGTCACGTAGAACGGAAATAATAAAATAATACAAATAAAACATAATAAAATAATTCAGACGCTGTCTTCCCGACAGACCTGTTCTTCACCTGAGGACGGCTGCTAGAGTTGTGGCCGAAACGTCGTGATAAATATTTTGTAATGTTTAATTTTTATTATTTTATTATTTCCCTTCTACGTGACTTTACCGAAAGAACCAAGAAGATACATCGATACTCTTTGGTTCTCTCGGTAAAGTCACGTAGGCAAAAAATTAAATAAATCACGACGTTTCGGGCGCAACACAAGCGTCCGTCATCACCTGAAAGAACCAAAGAGTATGGATTCCTGCAGTCACGAAAGCTTCAAATCAAGATTGAATCACATCGAGCTGTGGGCACGAGGCCCACCGTTCAACCTTCAGTGGAATATAACGTGGGGGGGGGGTGTGTACACGTTTGTTGGGCTTAAACGGTCTCGACCGTCAGCCGGTTATTTTGAGAACGCGACGATCGACGTCCTCGCGCGACCCGCAATGTGACGACCTCCACGCCGCGTCCAAGCAGGGGGTCGACCGCCGTCGGCTCGCGAGGTCGAGTCGGTGCACAGGTGGGATGCGTGGAGGCAAGACGCGGAGGTGCGTCGGGAAGGTTCATCACCGGCCGTAACCCACCCCTACCCCTACCCCCACACAAAATCCTCCACGCTCCCCGCGCTGACGAGTGCCTCTGTGTGTGTGGGGCGAGCGCAGACGGCACAGGGAGGTGGACACAGGACGCTGCTGTACGGACACGCCATCCTCCTGCGGCACTCCTACAGCGGGATGGTGGGTTCCGCTCTCTCTCACTCTCTCTCGAAGCACCACTGGTGGATGTGTGTGGAGGGGGGGGGGGCACAGGGGGTGGCCGATGGGGGTGATCCCCTCCTCCCCCCCCATGGGAAGTTGAGACAAAGGGGGGCAGGAGGGGGTTGAGCGGGTGGGAGGCGATCGCTGGGTTCACTTTTGGAACGAGAATAAATAACCTGGCATTGTTAAAAAGAAAAAAAATTGGCCCAGTTTTTATTTGGGAAATCGTTGGACGCGATCAGTCCGCTGCTGGATGAAGGCTCCCCCCGGGCACTTTGCCATCGTTCGCAATCCTGCGATGGCACAATCCTTCTTCCGCTCCACCCCGCGTGAGTCGCACGGTGGGCCCTCTTCCCTGCTTTTGGCTGCCGTTCTTTCACCAGTCTCGTCCACCAGCCGTCAATCATCTCCAGTCGTGGCACGTCCTACCCAAGCTCCACTTACTTCCCCAGCTGCTCGGTGTCACGCCTTCGATTCGAATGCGATCCCTGATCCACGCGTTCCTCTTCCTGTCACCCAACGGAATTCCAATGACCCACCTCTGCGCATGTTGCATTATGTGTGCGTGCAGCGAGTTGGTGCGGGTGGGGAGTACGGGTGGTGCATCTGCCCGTCATCCCAGTCGGTTAACCCCGTAACACCTGACTCTGTCTTGCCGCGGCCTCATGCCAGCGACGAGACTTCCACACTTCACGGGACAGCCTCAAAGTGCACCTAGCCTGGCACCAGCGCTGCGGTGACGTCACGGCCGCATGGTGGCGAATGGCGGCTGCTGCTGCTGTTGTCTGTGGGGAGTAGCGCCCTGCACTACGAATCCTGCCACCTGAGTTAAATTCGCAGCTGTGGCTAACATGGGCAGGTGATATCAGAACCAGTGTTCTGTGCCGTCCCGGTGTCGAAGTTAGCCTCAGATGAGTAGCTAGCGTGGTGTGGCCACACCATCCCCACTTGAGCCGTGCTGGCTACATGGGGGGGGGGGGTCCGTGTGGTTTTGTGTGTCTGTGTGTGCGTGTTATGAGTGGTAGTGTAGCGGTTAGCACGCTGCGCTACGAACCTGGCGACCCAATTTCGATTTCCACTCACGTCCAACGCCGGTGACGATTATTTGAACCGGTCCTGGGCCTCCTCCCCTAGGTCAACTCAGCCTTAAATGAGCACGTGTTGCGGTTTGTAAACATCGCGACCGGAGAGACAAAGGCGGCTGGGCGCGGTGCCGCTGGCCACCCACCCCCTCGTGTGCCGTTCGGGCCTTCATAGTTGCTGCTCGCTAACGGCACTTGCCCCGACAGTCCGTTAAGGCTATACGGGGGGCACCTTTGTCTTTGTGTGTGTTTTGACCTTGCAGTACTTGAGCTGCCTGTCGACGTCGAGGTCTTCGACAGACAAACTCGCGTTCGACGTCGGGCTCCAGCAAGACGCATCAGGTGCGGTGCGACCGTGTTCCCCCCCCCCCCCCCCCCCATTGCTTCCGTGGAAGGGAATTCATGTTGGCGGGAATTTAACGCTGGGGCAGATTTTATAGATTTTTTTTTGTAAATCACTTTACCAAAAAAAATATGAATTTATCATGTAGTTTTCCATTTTTCCATAATAGAGTTTTTTTGGGTTAAATCGCGTAAATATATGTGTCGTCAAACCCGCCACCACCCGACACAGCCAATGAGTGAGGTTTGTCACGTAAACAGAACGTGCCAATTCGTTACTAGTACAGCACACCGGTGTGTTGGAGAACAAATCCACAACATTTACAATTGTAAATGTTGTGGATTTCCTCTCCAACACAAAAGGCCGAAAGCCACCATCGCCGCCGCCGCTGCTGCTGCTACAGCTACGATGACCTTCACCTGAGGACGGCTGCTTGCGTTGTGGCCGAAACGTCGTGAGAATTATTTTATTATGTTTTATTTCTTTCATTTTATTATTTCCATTCTACGTGACTTTACCGAAAGAAACAAGAAGGATGACCGGAGTTTGCGCGACGATGGCTTATGCCCCCTGATGAGCTCGGCATTGATCGCCAATTCGATTCCTGCCACGGACACCCATAGACGCACACGTCCTTGTGCGCCGTGTCCCAGCGCACATCGGGAGCCGTGCCGCGTGATTGAGTTGGTTGTCGGCACGGTCCCTCCCCTGCGCAGGCGAGTCGTGCTGGTGGACAATTCACCCGGCGTCCAAGCAGCGCTCGGAGGGAGAGAAGGTCCGGGTGGGAGACGACCTCATCCTGGTCAGCGTGTCGTCGGAGCGCTACCTGGTGAGACGGCCCATCGCGGCCGCGTCTCGTCGCGTTTCTCGCCCGGGGACGGCCGCCATCCTCGCCCCCATTTCCGTCGCGTTCCGTCTTGTCCTTTCAAGGCCGCACACACTCTCAATTTCGGGCACCCCGTAGGTCAGCGACCAAACAGTCAGATGGTTGTGATCGGCCCGTGAGTACGTCGCTCGGATTAGAAACACGCCTTTAAGTTGTGGAGATTATTTGGCTGCTGTAAATGTCCACGTGAAGAAGCCATTTCGTTGAGCCATCATTTGTTGCGAGGTATCTTCTGAAAAATAAAGTAATATCTCAGTGGACTTTACCCGGTACAATAAAATAGTTTCGTTTAATTTGTAAACTTTTTAAAATTTGCTTACCTTTCCTACACTTTTCACTCCTATCGTGTTTTTGTATCGTATGTTGTTGTAACGTTCTGACCCACCCCTACTGGACATCTGTAAAACACATTCCTGCGGAGGGAGCTGGTAGGAACGTTGGGTTGCTCGGTCAATGGCCAGGGTCAACGGCGGCGTGGTGTATTCCGCAAATATGCCCGACTGTGAGGGCGGGCACAAGCCGGCGTGAGTGGGTTAAACGTTGAGTTGTATAAGGGCACAACGGGGTGACCAGCCCCTCCCCACCCAGCCCCACCCCTCCCACCCCCCACCCAGTCCCACCCAACCACCGGGCCATAGACCGCTACCGATCCGTGGTCTGTTAGGAACCGGGCCGCACAGCAGCACGAGTTGAGAGCGGTGAGTCCGCACGTGGCCCGCCCCCATTATTTTATTAATCACCACTTCTGTCCGCGCCTCTTTCCCACACTGTCTCAATCACAGTGTTGGTAAGCCCACAAGCTCCAACCCCTAGCCAGAATGAGTAAAAAACAAACGTCGCTGGAGAGCTTCTTTGAAAAGAGGGAAAGACCCAATGATGAACCCCCCCCCCCCCCGGTTCGGGAAAAAATTGTCTTCCACAAAACCGGTTCCTGGTGCCAAAAAGGTTGGGGACCGCTGGTTTAGAGTATTTGACTGCTCTAAATGTCCACACGATCATAAGCCAATTCCTTGGGCTTATCATTTGTGATGGCCAGGTCAAGCTCTGAAAAGGAGCTATATAGCTCACCGAGGCCTTACCTAAGGAAAAAAACAGTTTATTCAGCCACTCGGTGGCCTCTGTGGAGGGCAAATGTGGGCGACGCTTCGTCTTCGGCGTGGGCGGCACGGGTAGCGGGCGCCGTGGGGTTCGCGTTGCCGGCGCCGCGTGACCGGCTCCGTGTCTCTGCGCGGCAGCACCTCTCCTACGCCACGGGAGGCCTCAACGTGGATGCGTCGTTTCAACAAACGCTCTGGAACGTCGCTCCGACGTCGTCCGGCAGTGAGATCGCGCAGGGTGAGTGCCGGATACGGCTCGGTAGCCGAGGGGGTGGGTGGCGGGTGAAAAAAAACAACAATGAAATATATTAGAATTATAACAACAATAATGATGATAACAATAATATACCTATGCCTTTTGGCATCATCTGGTCCAACCCATGTAAGACTAGGCTCTAAAGAAAGCTGTCTCGGGTGTGGACCAATCAACTTCAAGGACAGTGCATATATTATCAGAGTTATGTTTTTTGTTTGCATTATGGCTGCAGGTATGGAAATAAGAAAATAAGAAAAATAAAACATAATTAAATAATTCTCACGACGTTTTATGTTTTATTTTTTTATTTCCATTCTACGTGACTTTACCAAAAGAACCAAGAAGATGAATCCCTGCAGTCACGAAAGCTTTAAATCGAGACTGGATGCTTGTTAAGACGTGGCCCCGCGATTGGCTGACCGCCGCTGTTCTGCTGCAGGCTTCTTGATTGGCGGGGACGTCTTGCGCCTCTTCCACGGTCACATGGACGAGTGCCTCACCGTCCCGTCCGCCGACCTCCCCGAGGAACAGCGAAGGTTTGGGACCGCACGTTGACCCCGGAAATACGCTCCCCGAGCGGGCGAATGCGGAACCGCGGTTCCAACAGATACGCTGCTCGAGCGAGCGAATGTGGATCCGCTATTCCAACGTGTCACGCGGCGGCCACCTGGGTCTTCGCTCGCTCTTGAAGGGAGAGAGAGAGAGCGTACGACTCTCGAGGAACGCGAGGAAGCATGGACGGGCAGGCTGTGGGCCGTCGCTGTAAACTCTTTCAAGCTCTGCGGTCCTCTATGTGTTAAGATTTTTTCGGGGAAATTATTGAATGTTTATGCACGTGGGAGGGGACAGGAGGACTACGGGGAAAACCCACACGTGCGACGGGGCAACGCTCGATCCCATACAGGTGGAACAGATGGAGATTATTCCACATTCCGCTTTAGCGCGTTCTGCTGATGAGATGGGACACAGAGCTCCTCGCCGCCGCCTCCACACTGCTGGTCTGCATGGCTCAGAGGTCGCAAGCACCAAGCAGTCACTAACAAACAGCACTGTAAGAGTTGGAACAGATGATGTATTGAGCGAACTTATCGGAACTTGGGAAAGGAGGTGATGGGAGAGGGAATTCCCAAGTCGAGCGGTGTTTGGGAAGGAGCGGGAAGAGAAAGTGCAGTGGCCTACAGTGTGAGTCAGGAGTGAGCGAGTAAGCAGTGAGTCAGTGAGTGCTGGAGCGAGTCAGTGAGAAGTCGGTCGGTGAGGAGTGAGTCAGTAGGTTGATGGAGTGAGTCGGTGAGGAGT
>CM025662.2:3963411-3990201 GCA_014621495.2 Entosphenus tridentatus
CTGGCAGGCATCTTCAGGAGTTGAGGCTTTCGCCACGCACTACTGGCGAGCATCTCAGGAGTTGTTGTAGATCCCCGCAGTCGTGCCTGGTAACAGCGCGAGAGAAGAAATGCTCGACACGTTGATCGGATGGCATTTTTTTTCCGTCCGCGGTTACTGCAGCGCTGCTGGCCGAGACCGCCGGGAGCAGCCACCCTGACAAGATGCGGATCTTCCGGGCGGAGAAGTCCTACGCCGTGATGGCGGGGAAGTGGTACTTTGAGTTCGAGGCGGTGACGGCCGGGGACATGCGCGTGGGCTGGGCCCGGCCCGACGTGCCCTCGGGCCACGAGTTGGGGGCCGACGCAGAGGCCTTCGTTTTCGACGGCTTCAGGGTAAATGCTTTGTTGTCACAATAGGTTTTGCCCTTTCTGGCAATAGAACAGGCCTTAAGATGTTTAAACACCAAACAGAATCCGTTTTCAAGGAATCATGTGTGCGTTCACTGTTTTATTGGCAGAGGGGTTAAAACCAATTCTTATATGTTGATACTGGCAAGAGAGGTCCCATGATGTAGCTGCTCACCTCGAGTTGTTCGCCTTTTGGCATTTTCTGGTCGAACACTTTGAGACTAGGCTCTAAAGAAAGCTGTGCCTGGTGTGGACCAATCAGTTTCAAAGACAGTGCATATACTACCAGAGCCAAGTAAATGCGTTGTTGTTGTAGAATGTGGTTTCCATTCCCAGTGGTTGTCCTGGTCAATGCTGTGTTTGTGTTATTAGCACTCGTTGTACACGTAAAGTGCTTGCCACAAATGAACCACGGTGCCTTGCCGGTCTCATCAAGGAGCGTAAAGCACCACGCAAAATCCGGTCATCCTTGCAACGGCGGCTTTTGGCTAACCGTCGAACAAACACGGTCGCTGCATCGCGCGGCGCTTTCAGATGCGCGTCTGCAGCCGTCTGGAAGGCTCTTCCTCCTGATATTATGAAACCACTGGAGCTATGCGCTTCTAAATCTAGATTGAAAACGCATTTCTTTAGAACTGTCTTTGTGTTTAGTTTGTTGTCATTCCCCCGCACCTCCGATTAGCACGGTTGGCTACGTACGGTGCGAAGGAAGTTCAACATACATACATAAAACCCGTAAAAACACTACGCACCATTTGTTTCACTCGCGTTAAAAGATCCCGTGATGCAATTGTGTGTCGGCGTCATGGTCCAAATCTACAAAATATATAAAAAATAGCTCGCAAATGACCCAATTTGGATATTATACACTCGCAAGGTTCCCGGCCGCTGTGGTTTCGTGACCTTCCCCTGTTCCTGATTGCGTGTGGCACAGGCCCAGCGATGGCACCTGGGCAGCGAGCACTTTGGCCGAGATTGGCAGGCTGGAGATATCGTGGGCTGCCTCATCGACCTCAATGACCGGTGCATGATGTTCACCATCAACGGCGAGGTGCTCCTCAACGACTCGGGCTCCGAGCTCGCCTTCCGTGACTTCGAGATCTCCGAAGGCAAGGGATTGTCCCCCCCCCACAACGCCCTGGGGGAAGGGGGGGAGTGGGGGTGGCAGCCGAGTCGATGTTACGTCATTTTTCAAATTTAATGCGATGGGAAGCGTTGAAGCATTAGTTTTGTCCGTCTGTCTGTACCAAAATCTTAATTTTTACTGGAAAAATCCGATGAGCTTTAAAGCTCTTATTTTAGAGATGTCCAGTAGGTGTGGGTCAGAATGTTACAATAAACAATACAAAACACAATAGGAGTGCAAGGTATTGGAAAGGTAAGCAAATCACGGTAACTCCTGTAAAAATATGACATAGTTGTGCTGTTCCTGGGATTTTAGCCAACAATACCGACCAAGTTGATAGGAGCATCTCCCCAAAAGCGAAACCTATGCGATGACGTCATTGCGAGTGAAGTCATCTGGCTACGTCACGCGTCGCACGCCATGCGACATCGGATCGTTGCGCAGGCTCCGAGAGTGACGTCGCATTCGCTGAATGAAATGCTTGCAATGTTGTGGAAAGAATAAAACTCTCCGTGCGTACACCGCACTTGAGAGAGCCGGTTTAAAACACGGGCAGCGGTTGAAACCCAGTTTCAAACCCAGGATATGTCAGCGGCGCCGGCTCAGCACCCTGACCTCCGAGCGACCCAGCCAGCACGCCTCGCCTTCTCAGTTCACCGCCCAATCTCGGAACCTTGTGAGCGGCTCAGCGTTCATTTTATTTAGAGAGGCGTAGCGGCGCCGTTGTTTTTATAGACATCGCACTGCACTCACCACAGAGAACCGTAGCGACACGACCGCCGCGCTCTACGATAGCCGGCACCAAACTGTGCCGCGCGACCTCCCGCGTGGCCTTGCGGGAGCCTCGGTAGCAACGAAAGTTACTCTTTGATGTACATCATCCTGAACGGAACTGTAAGAAAAGACGATGTACACATACGTCGTCGTAACGGGAACGGGTAAACACCCGCCGACCCTTCATGTGCTTGTGTGTGTGCTTGCGTGTGCGTGTGTGCTTGCGTGTGCTTCGGTGTGCTTGCATGTGCGCACGTGCGCGCGACAGGCTTCATACCCGTGTGCAGCGTGGGAATGAGCCAGGTGGGGAGGCTGAACTTCGGCCGCAACGCGGCGACGTTCAAGTTCTTCACCATCTGCGGCCTGCAGGAGGGCTTCGAGCCGTTCGCCGTCAACATGCACCGCGACGTGCCCATGTGGTACACCAAGCGGCTGCCACAGTTCCTGCCGGTGCAAGGCGACCACGAGCACTACGAGGTGCGGCCGGCTGGCAACGGCGCCCTGGGAGATGCCGAGGGTTTTTTTTCTAAACTTAAGGTGTCAGTTTTGTTGCCAGTTAAAAGGGTAAAAAAACAATTATCAGCTTTTTCTACTGGCAAATGAGGTTCCAATGGTGTAAATTCTTACCCCGAGCTCTCATACTCTGATGGTGCATTGTCTTTGAGTTGTGCGCCTTTTGGCGTCATCTGGTCCAACACCATGCGAGACTAGGCTCTAAGGAAAGCTGTCTCGGGTGTGGACCAATCAACTTCAAGGACAGTGCATACATTATCAGGGTAACGATGATGATGATAGTCACGCCGTTTACTGGGAATGTGATAACATACCCATCCGTGGATTTATGGTTGATTGGTGTGCTTACAAATGACGTGCGCGAGAATCGATTAGCTTTTATTTCATCGTCGTTGTGGTCGTCATCAGTCGTGGTCAATCCACTGCTGGATGAAGGCCTCTCTAAGCCTCCGGCGCCTCTCGCAATCCCATGATGCAACGGTCCACCCAGCTCCTGCCTGCACGTCAACTCATCGCTCAGTCTCCTTGGTGGCTGTCCTCTCTGCCACCGTTTTTTCGTTTGTGTTTTAAAGTGTATGCAAATCATACGTGAACGAATTTCTAGATCACATTCGACCAATGTACCTGAGGGCCTGACAGAGCAGGACGCTACTACTACTCTCCCAGTGTCCGACCTTGTGCTCGACGCTGGGAGGTCGGGCCTTCTCAAGCGTTGCCCCAAGGATCTGGAGTGCCTTTGCCAGCGGTCATCTGGCATGCTATTTGCACGGTGATTTGATACCATCTTGAGTGGAGGTAATATTACATTTAAAATAAATACGGTTCACATTAGTGTACCGTATTGAATAGAAAAAATGGAAACGAGAGTATTATTTATTTATTTCCATCTCCTTGTCCAGTGATCCACCGACGCTTGCCTCCATGGCATGGTCCAATTAAATTCCACCACATCTTGTCCCATCTGTCCTCTCAGCTCCAGATCCTCTTGTGGCCTTGTCTCAGCAGTCCCACCTCCTGGTCTCCATTACACCACCCTCCCCTCATCCACCGTCGACGTGGTGAGCTGGTCCGTTTACGTCAGGGGTGGGGAACGTCCAGCTTGCGGGCTGTATAAGGCCCGCAAAACCATTTAGTCTGGCCCTGCCAAGGCAATGGCACGACTCGAAATTCAATAAATCTAGGCGCTTTTTTCATAGCAACATAAATTTAATTTTGTAAGGCCCACGAATGATGTTATAAATATCCAAATGGCCCTTGGCAGAAAAAAGGTTCCCCACCCCTGGTTTACGTCCTCGCATGAAGCCCATTGAGCTCAGAATCTCTTTCTCATCATGGCAACCCGGCCAAAGCAGCCGATGTGGTAGCAAGCATCCCGTTAAACATGCAATGTCGGGGGCCAACGTTGGCCACGTGGTTGGAACCGTCGGGTCAACGTCGACCCAACGTTTAACGTTTACGGGCTTCCTAGATGGGAAGGGAGAGTTCGCGGGGGTCGCCGTGGTGAGCCGGGATACGGCGCGTCCACGCAAGGCCCTCTGCGAAAGTGACCGAGACTCGCCGTTCCCCTCGCATCTCCGCATCCGCCACTGCCCCCCAGGTGACGCGGATCGACGGAACGGTGGACAGTCCGCCGTGCCTCAAGGTCACCCACAGGACGTTCGGCACGCAGAACAGCAACAACGACCTGGTGTTCTTCCGCCTCAGCATGCCCGTGGAGTGCTACGAGGACTACAAGCCGCAGCTCGCCGGCCACCTCAACTCGCTCATGCAGGAGGAGGAGGTGGACATCGACATCGATTCCGAGTTCGAGGTGCTCAAGAAGACGGCCGCGCGCGGGAACCTGATCCAGCTGCCGTTCGGCTCGGCGTCGCCGCCGGGAGACAAGGACGCGGCGGCGGCGGCCGCAGCGGCCGCCGCGTTGGCCGGCGGGGGTACTTCTCCGCCGGTGGGGGCGGGAGGGGCTGGAGGAGCATCGGTGACGGGGTCGTCGCTTGCGCCACCCACGCCGACCCCGACGGCCGAGTCGAGCGGCGGCAGCAGCAACAACAAGGATGCGGCACAGGAGAAGACGTCGCGCCTCAAGCCCAAGTGCGTCGCCAAATCAGCACAATTCTTATAATCACCACAATCGATGTAACAATCACACTACTGCTGCGGCAAATTCTCGCCGTGCGCGAGTTCTGGATTTGGCGAGTTTAGGATATCGCGACCGAACCACGGCGTCGCGTTAGGTGGTCGACGGTGGCAAGGATTCCTCAATGATCGGCCGGCGGCGGATCCACTGACCTCCTCGGTTTGGCCGCCCCCCCCCCCCCCCCCTGCCCGCCCGCCCCCCCATTCCCCCTTCGGCGTTTCAGATTCCTCATGCGCCGGGGGAAAGTGTCTCAGGCGCAGGCGCCCGCGGCGCCGCCCATGCCCGTGCACACGCGGCTGCAGGAGGAGGTGCTGCCCGACGACCGCGACGACATGGAGACGCTCATGAGGACCACGCTGGTTCGTGACCCCTCGACCCCCGGTCGCCGCCCCCTGCCTAGGGACGCCACGGTGTCGAGGTGTTAACCAGCTCACCTGCTGCAGAGGAAATCGTGGGTTCTGTCCTGACCCTTAAATCTGTTTTGGCTGCTCTAAATTTCATTGAGCTACCATTTGCGGCCGGGTCGCTTCTGAAAGAGAGCTACATAGCTCAGTGTGCCTTACCTGGTAAAATAAAAACATTGTTCAGTTTAGCCCGCGACTATGATATGGGTTCTTCGCAGCCTGCTCGCAGGCCAAGTGCGGTCTCGTGGCTTGGTGGCAGCTCTGACGTCAAACCTCGGAAGCTTTTCACCGCGCGCTGCCGCGGGCATGTTCAGTAGTGTGTGGCGAAAGCTTGGGAGACGGATAACCTGGAAGGCCACACTCGGCCCGGGTGACTTGTGTTGTCCCAGTACTGGGACCCTTACGCCACTCCTAGAGAGCAATAACACCTGGGCGGTGGCGGCCACGTGTGTAATTGTTCTACAGTGGAACCTCCCCCATGTCCGTTCTCGCGAATGGCATTCACCCCAACAGTCTGTTAAAGGCCATACTGGGGCGGGGGGGGGGGGCTTTCTCTTTGTTTGGCTCGGCGAGCAGTATTACTACTCCGTGAAGATCTTCCCCGGCCAGGAGCCGACGGGCGTGTGGGTCGGCTGGGTGACACCCGACTTCCATCAGTACGGGAAGACCTTCGACCTGGAGAAGGTGCGCAGCGTCATGGTGACGCTCGGTGACGACAAGGGCAAGGTGAACACCAGGTATGGCCGCGCGCCGCGGGGCGACGGTGGGTTTCTCGCGAGGCCCAGGAGCGTGGAGTGCTGCGCGTTTAAACAAACATTGCGCCGGCCAGAGCAGCGTGCCGTGGGGAGCTACGGCCATGGGCCCGAGAGCGGCGGTCGTTCACCGCTTGTCCGCGGTTCGTGCCACGGGGCCTCCCCCTGTTAATGCTGCGGGCGTGTTAACCGTACAGCAGTGTTCCCCGCGGGCCACCATCATCATCGTCGTGCTGCTGTCAAACCCCTAGTGGTTTGAAATATGTGGCGGCCCTCACACACTGATGATATCTTATCGGCGAAAGAGGCCACCCCCCCCTCTGAAAATTCGTGAAGAACGCTGGCACATGATGAGGATCGTCTGCTTCACAGCGGGCGTCAAAGTTTCACGCGCCGTCGTTCGAACAAAGATAGGTCGCGTGCGCAAGGGTCGTGGTCCGAAATAGTAAAATTGGAAAAATTACGCCGCACGTTAATCAGGGAACCACAGAGCCATTGTCACCCTTCCCTCCTGCTACCCCACTGAGGAAACACAACAGGGACCGACCCTCCTTAAAAGGTGTCTTGAGGCTCGGCGATGCTTTCACCGTGAGTGCGTTTGTTACTCTTACAGAAAGCGAGGCGATCACGGACGCGCCGAGTGTCGCCATGTAGGCTGTTGCAGTTTTGGCAGGCAGTGGCAATGTCGCTTTTGTGTTCTCCCAAATGAGTATTTCCTGGGCAAACAACGAGCGTCGGACCGTGTCTGGCCATTGATGCCGTTCTCACAGTGCTCCATCGCTGCCCATCCTTTGCCAGAAGCAAATGGAATAATAATAATGTTTTTGGTACTTCCCTCCGCGTACCCACCCCCGACCTCCAACTTCATCAGCATCAAGCGCAGCAACTGCTTCATGGCGTGGTGCGGTGAGTTTGGGGGGCAGCAAGGCCAGGGGCGCAACAACATCAGCATCGACATCGGCTGCCTCATCGACATCGGCAGCGGACTCCTCACGTTCTACGCCAACGGAAAGGAGATCCCCACCTACTATCAGGTATGGGCGGTGCGTGTGCCCCCACCCAAGGAGATCCTCACCTACTGTAAGGTATGAGCGGCGCCCGCTCGCCTGCCCGCCCCGTGTTCATGGGACGCGCTCGCAGTCACGACAGATCTGAGAGACGGGCATGACAGATCTGAGAGGCGGGCGCGCACCTTGCGGATGAGGATGCCCAGGCGGGCGGTCTTGGAGTCCGGAGCCTGGTACGTGAGCCACAGGCCGCTGTCCACGTGCTGCACGAAGCACACCGAGTCCCCCGTACTTGATCTCCGGAGGCCCCCATCCCATCGATCTCGCGCTTGGGCCGAGTTAAGTCCGGCTCGATATTTTAGTCTTAATGGCGACATGAACGTATGGAAAAGGACGGTGCAAAGCGTGTTGGACACAGTGGCGCCAAACAGTTGTCAGCCCTGGGTCTCGGCCCGCCCCACTTATGCGTGGTGGTTTTTCTCCAGGCTCTCAGATTTCCTCCCGAAAGCCAAACTCTCAGTCATGAACTTGGCCAAATATCCTGATGCTGCAGGACGCCTCTTGAGACCCGGCGAGGCTTTTCCCGTGTCAGTAACGGGTGTCGCTATCAGAATCGGAATATTTATGCCTCAGTAGGAGTGGGTAAGGACGTTACCCACAACAAACAGTACAAAAACATGACAGGAGTGCAAAGTGCAAGAAAAGTAAACAAATCACCTAAACGCATACAAATACAATTCAACCGTCCCCATCCTACCAGGCAAAGCCCACTGAGGAATTCGCTCATTTTTCAGAAGAGACCTTGCCACAAATGATAGCTCACCAAAGCGGAGGGAAAAACCGGAAAAAAAACAGGCCAAGCACCGGGAGAATGTGCATACACTCTGACCTCGTCCTGCGGTCAATCGGTTCACCTTCCCTGACGTTTGTCGTTGCCTCCATCGCCGCCGCCGTCGTCATCGTTGTCATTGTCGTCGTCATTGTCGTCATTATCGTCGTAATTTTCATCGTTGTCGTCATTGTCGACGTCATTGTTGTCGTCGTCATTGTCATCGTCATTGTCGGTGTCATGCTCGACGTCATTGTTGTCATCATTATCGTCATAATTTTCATCGTTGTCGTCATTGTCGACGTCATTGTCATTGTCGACGTCATTGTCGTCGTCGTCATTGTCGTCATTGTCGTCGTCGTCATTGTCGTCGTCATTGTTATCGTCGTCGTCATTGTCGTCATCGCTGTTATTCTCGTCATCGTGTGCATGTCATTCGCAGATTGAGCCTGGCACCAAGGTCTTCCCGGCCGTGTTCGTGCAGCCCACGTGCACCAATATGTTCCAGTTTGAGTTGGGCCGCATCAAGGTAGGAGAAGGGGTTTCGTTTGGGAAATCGGTGAACTCGGAAGTGATTAATGCCCGCCGAGTCATTACTAGGAATGCAACGTTGGCGAAATGTTGAGCAACGGTCCTCCTTCCTAGCACGTGTCAGATAAACCAGAGAGATGGCGTGGCCTGTCGAGTTATGTGCTATGAAATATGACCAGTGGACAAAACGTCACCGATTTTATATATATACACACATATATCGATTAATTTTAAGGCAGTGTCACTGACAAATGTGCAAAATGTTTGTTATTTATGGGCATCACTGCCAATGCGGTATCACGAACATTTATTTTCATGAAATTACTTTTTGGAATAAGCTCAATACGCTGCCCAGTGCAGAGAAGCCTCACCGGGGCAACGTCTCTAACCTCTCCGTTTCCCTCCCCGGTTGCTCCTGCTGCTGCTCCTGCTGCTGCTTCTGCTCGTCTGCTCCTGCTGCTACTGCTGCTACTGTTTCTGCTGCTGTTGTTATTACTTCTCCTGTGAATACTCCTGATCCTGCTGCTGCTACTGCTGCTATTACTGCTACTACTACTGCTGTTGCTACTTCTGCTCCTGCTGCTGTTGTTACTGCTCCTGCGACTACTGCTGCTCCTGCTGCTATTCCTGCTACGATTACTGCTGCTGCTGTTGTTACTGCTGCCACTACTGCTGCTCCTGCTGCTGCTCCTGCTGCTGCTCCTGCTACTGGTTCTGCTGCTGCTCCTGCTGCTACTTTTGCTGCTGTTGTTACTGCTCCTGCGACTACTGCTGCTCTCTCTGCTGCCGCTGCCGCCGCTCCATCTCCGTCAACTGGCGCTTCCTCCCCGTTCCCGCTCCCTGCTTGCCGCCCGTCAGAACGTGATGCCGCTGTCGGCCGGCATGTTCAAGAGCGAGCGCCAGCATCCGACGCCGCAGTGCCCGCCGCGGCTCGACGTGCAGATGCTCATGCCGGTGCTGTGGAGCCGCACGCCCAACGAGTTCCTGCACGTGGATGTGGCGCGCACGAGCGAGCGCGAGGGCTGGATGGTGGAGTGCACCGATCCGCTCGTCATGATGGCGCTGCACTTCCCCGAGGAGAACAGGTCACGCGCCGCGGGGCTCCTCCTCCTCCTCTTTCGCACGGATTGATAACAGCAGAGCAAAGTTGTCATCGTGAGATGCGTTGCCCGCTCGTCTATTGTCTGTTGGGAAGCAGAGTGGATCTCGTACCCATTCCTCCTTTGACGGAGTGAAGGCAGACGCTGGGCGGGTCGTTTACGACGTGGGTCGGTTGTTTTGGGATCACGTGGCCGCGCACACTCGCAATGCCGCCGGATCTTCCACGGTGCCATTTGTGCATCGGGTGGCCCCGTAGGCCACACGGCGGGGTGCCGATTCGGGTTAATGGTCGGCCATTGGCGGCGTGGACGGTTGACGGGAGGATCGAACCTCCCTTTTTATTTTAGTCAGCAGTGGGACGAAAAGAAGGGGAGGTGTTTGTGACCAGGGCCGGATTATCCAAATAGGCTAATAAGGCCTCAGGCTTTCATATTTTTTGGAGGCCCTCCTTTAGGCCCTCCGTTCCACATTGAATTCCCAGCGGAGCGACGGTAGCACGGACCCTCAGTCCTTTGAATTACTGTGACGTAATTCGTGACTTTGCCACAGCAAAACGTAGGGAAAAATATGTGTTGTTTGCTTGAAGAAATTAGTGCAGCAGATGATTTATGTTCGATGTACTTGCCTTGAGGCAAATAAATGTGTTAATTTTACATAGGTAAAAAATATATAGACGTTTGATGACATCATAATTTTTCTTTGCAATGTGTAATACATACTTATTATCCTTAGGCCCCTCATAGCGTTAATCCAGCCCTGGTAGTTGATGATTGAAACTAAACGGTCGGTTCGATAGGTTTGTCTCGTCATTGGGAGTTGTGTGTCGGTTGGACAGGGGATTGCATTTTTACAGGGCCCTTAAAATGCCACGACATCCAAAAGCACCTTGTCTAAAAAAATGCAAGAGAGAGGAATCACGCGTGCTCAGTACTGTGATCTTTAAGGGAAACCTAAAAACAATTATACCCACGCACACACAAAAAAAATCTTAACAAATTATGAACTTATTTACCTTTTCATAATGTTGTTGCTTTCTGCACTTAACAGCTTTCTCATTCACGGGTTCCTTCTCTCCCTCAATACGATCGTGTTAATTATTGTACGGCGTTTCGCGATTGCGGTCGTGACGGACGACGCCGTAGGGACACTATTAACACGTCTCGGGTTTGCGCGCCCCCCACCCCGCTCCCCCCCCCACCCCGCCCCCCCCTCCACCCACCCAACCGCGCAGGTGCATCGACATCCTGGAACTCTCCGAGCGCATGGACCTGCTCAAGTTCCAGTTCTACACCCTGAAGCTCTACTCGGCGCTGTGCGCCCTGGGCAACAGCCGCGTGTCGCACGCCCTCTGCAGCCACGTCGCCGAGAACCAGCTGCTTTACGCCATCGAGTCCAAGTACATTCCAGGCCTCCTGCGCAGCGGCTACTACGATCTGCTCATCGACATCCACTTGCAGACGTACTCGACGGTCCGCCTGATGATGAGCAACGAGTACATTGTGCCCATGACGGACGAGACGTGCAGCATCACCCTGTTCCCCGACGAGAGCAAGCGGCATGGGCTACCGGGCGTTGGGCTCACCACGTCGCTCCGCCCGCTCATGTACTCGTCCGAGATCAGCTTTGTCAAGTCGCTGGGCAGCGTGTACCAGCACAGCCCCGAGTTCCCACTCGGCATCCTCAAGGTGAGGCTCTCATCCGGCCCTTCCCGACTGCCCCCTCCCGCAGGAAGGGCGTGCCCGGCGGTCGTGGTGGCGGTGGTGGCGGTCGTGGTGGCGGTGGTGTTAGTGAAAGGGGTGATGGTGGCGGTAGTGGCGGTAGTGGCGGTAGTGGCGGTGGCCGTGGTGGTCATGGCGGTGGTGGTGTTGATTGGTAGTAGCAGTGGTGGTGGTGGTGGCAGTGGTGTTTTTAGTTTCCTCTCCTTACCCCGCACCTCCGATTAGTTCGGTTGACTACGTACGGTGCGAAATAGGTTCAACAAACACAACACACACGCAACACACGCGCACACGCACGTGTACACACATGCACGAGTTGTAGGGCCCCCGCGCCCGGGCCTGGTTGTTCTCGGCCTTTCTGTGTGGGACCAACTCACCGCCGCTGCTGTTGCCCCCGCCGCCAACAACAGGTGAAGACGCTGGACATGCTGACGGAGGCCGTGCGCGACGGCGGCTGGCACATCCGTGACCCCGTGGGCAGCAGCACGGAGTTCCTGTTCGTGCCGCTGCTCAAGCTCGTGTGCACGCTGCTCGTCATGGGCGTGTTCGGGGACGACGACGTGCGGCACATCCTCCTCCTCATCGACCCCGGCGTCTTCAAGGAGCACAAGGACGAGGAGGAGGAGGAGGTGGCGGGTGGCGACGGGGTCGGGGGGGGGAGCCCGGCGAAGGAGTTGCTGGCGCTGGAAGGCGCCGGGGATGAGGAGAAGGACGATTTTTATGACGACGACGAGGAGGACGATGAGGAATACGATGAAGAGGAGGACGAGGAAGGGGATGAGAATGTGGAGATGGTCGAGGGAGAGGCGGAGCACGCCGCGTCCAAAGCGAAGAGGAGGGCGTTGAGGAAGAGACGCGGACGCGGCGGCGTGGACGACGAGGTGGAGAAGGAGAGCGGGCGGGAGAAGGAGGCGGACGACGCGGAGAGGAAGGAGAAGGCCGCGGGCGACGGCGATGGGGAAGGGGAGGAGATCGCCGGCGAGGGCCTGCTCTACATGAAGCTCGTGGAGCCGGTGAAGTTGCAGGTGAGAGGGCGTGGAGGGGAAGGGTGGGCCCAGCCGCTTCGGGGTTCGTGAGACTTTTTTTATTTAAACCGGCTGAAGGGGCTCGAGGTCGGCCGGTTCACTCTGAGGTCGGTCAGCTGGGTCGGTGGTCGGCCGGTTCACTCTGGGGTCAGACAGCTGGCTCCGAGGTCAGCTGGTTCACTCTGGGGTCAGATGGCTGGCTCCGAGGTCAGCCGGTTCACTCCGAGGTCGGTCAGCTGGGTCGGTGGTCGGCCGGCTGGCTCCGAGGAGGGCCTGTTCGCTCCGAGGTCGGCCGGCTGGCTCTGAGGTCGGCCCGCTGGGATGCCGGTGTTCAATTCCGGGGGTTGCCCGTTCATGACACTGGCTTCTCAAGTGCATCACCAACCGTTCCAACAACAAAAAAATTACCTTCAACTTGGTTCTGCACTTTGTGAGCATAGAATACATGTTTTTAATTATCATGGCCTTGCCCTGGGCCTGTTGTGATTCTGTTGCCATCGCAAGGACTCTTTTATGCTTGGCAGTAAAATATCTGTCAATGTGCAGCATCTTGGCATTTAGTCACCATTCCGGCGCTTTACAATATAGGCGCAGGCCTCCAATTTCCTGCTCACGAACACTGCTGGCGGAGACGGCTACACTACAGGGAGCTCCAGAGAGCCCCACTAGGGAGGTTATGTTGGCCTACTCATCCTCACTGGCCAGACATCCTGCAATGGGTTGGAGTACCCACACTTTATCCCAACACACACGACCTGCCGATCTACCAACTCGTTGAGCCCATTTCTAGTGCTCGGCAGAGGCGGCGATAAGGGGGGTGGGGGAGGGGGGGAATTTAATAAGCTTGTACTGTCGTTGTTTCAACTGCTGCTTCGTGATTTCGAATCGAGCTGTTGACCTCTGAATCGTGAGTCTAGTGTGCTGACCATTAAACAGGTGGGAGCGTCCCATCGACGCGATATAGCTCAAATTTGGAGCTTGTTGAATCGACGATGCCAGTCGAATCAACGATGCCGGTCGCATCGACCCTGCCGGTCACACCGATCATGCCAGTGGCATCGACGATGCCATTCGGATCAACAATGCCGGTGGCACCGACCACGCCAGTCGCATCGTCGATGCGGGTCGAACTGACGATGTGGGCCAAGTCACGGCGACATGGGCTGTCGTGTGCCGCCCTGCCTAGATGTGCCACCTTCTGGAGTACCTGTGCGAGTGCCAGCTGCGTCACCGCATCGAGGCGATCGTGGCGTTCTCGGACGCCTTCGTCGCCAAGGTCCAGGCGAACCAAAAGTTCCGCTATGACGAGGTCATGCAGGCGCTCAACATGTCGGCCGCGCACACCGCGCGCAAGACCAAGGAGTTCCGCTCGCCGCCGCAGGAACAGGTGACTCCGAGGGTCGCGCGGACCCACGGCACGCACACTCACCCGCTCGCTCATCAGACTCACCTACTCACACACAGCCACCACTGCTATGGCCTTATTCTCACCCTCACGTTTACTCACCCGCTCGCTCACCCGCTCACTCACCTGCTCGCTCACCCACAGCCACCACCGCTATAGCCTTACACTCGCCCTCACGTTCACTTACTCATCATACTCTACTCATTCTCATTGCTGCTCGTAATGGGAAAGAGGATGGATCGCCATTTGTGTGTTTCTTATCCAGGTGGGCAGTGTTAGGGTAGTGGTTGGGTCACTGCGCTACGAACCCGGCAACCCGAGTACGCTTCCCGCTCACGGCCAACGTCGGTGACAAATATCTGAACCGATCCTGGGCCTCCACTAGGTCGACTCAAATTGGTACCTTGTGCAATGTATAACAGTCAGCAATGGGGAGACAAAGGCGGCCGGGCATGTTGCTGGCCACTCACTAAACTCTTTGTGAGTCATGCTGGCATTAATAGGTGGTCACTCACAGCACTTGCCCCAAGTCTGTGAAAGACTTTATGGGGGATCTTTGTCATTGTTGTGCAGGTCAACATGCTGGTCAGCTTCAAGAACATTGCGGAGGATGAGGAGAGCCCATGTCCTGATGAGGTTCAGGAGAAACTGGAGAATTTCCATCATGATCTGCTGCTGCATTGCGGTGAGGGCATCCTCTGTTGTATGCGGAATATACCATCTGTGGGTAGTGAATCTGCTAGGATATGGAGTATATACCCTCTGTGGGTAGTAAATATGCCAGGATATCATGATGATCATAATAATGATGATCACGATTATCTTCATTATCATCATCAATGCTTTATATTAATACCATGCCCATGGCAGGCGACTACCGGTGGCAGCTGTCCCTGTGAGGCAGAATGTGAATGCAGCACCGGCCTGCAAGTGGCCATTGCTCTGTGACTTTGCCCAATGAAGCACTTTGCGCGTAGTTGGAAACAAATACAAAAAATTAGACCATGATGTCGTGGTCCAAATCAAGCGACCCCTGCTTTCAACACAGCGCGGGAGAAGTCTTCGTCCAGCAGCGGATCGGAAATTAAATTATAACGCTGCCATGATAGCGAGATGTTAACTACCTCGCCGGGTATACAGGAGGTCGTGGGTTCGATCCCAACCCTGACACCTGCTCTATTTTTGGAGTTTGCGTGTCTCTCTCCAGGTGGTCGCGTGGATTTTTCTCCGGGTCCTCCGGTTTTGCCCTCCGCATTTAGAATCAATGTGCGTGTATGGTATTTGGCTGCTATAATAAAATAAAATCCACGTGATAAGCCACTTCCTTGAGCTATGATTTGTGGCCAGGTCGCTTCTGAAAAAGAGCGATATAGCTCAGTGGGCCTTACCTGGTAAAATTAAAATATCATTTAGTTTCATTGATGGTAGTGATGTTGCAAAGGTGAATGTAGCGGTGGTAATAGCGGTGGCAGTCGTGGTGGAGATGCGGATGATGACGATGACGACGACGATGACATCGGCACTGCTTGGCCAGGCTTTGAGCTTGAGGTGGAGGAGGAAGAGGAAGGGGAGGCTGATCCGTCGTGGCGCGGGAAGCTGATGTCCCTGGTGGAACGCGTGAAGAACCTGCGCAAGGCCAAGGAGGAGGATAAGCCTCAAGACGAGGAGGAGAAGAAGCCGTGTGAGTCTCGGGGTGGATGGCAACGCCCACAGGCCCAAGCCTCGCGTGCAGACACACGTCATCTCCTGCGAATTCACTGTAAACGTTCTCCACGTAATATTGACGGCCGTGTGTCCCGTCTCTTTCTTTCTCCATCCCCCCCCCCTATACAAATCTCCTCTTCTCCCAACCAATTCCTATCCCTTCCACCCCTCTCCTTCTCCATCTTGCTCTCTGGCCTCCTCCCCTTGTACACACTCCCCTCCACTCTCCTGCCCTCTACCCCTTCCTCTTCACTACTCCTCTACTCTGATCCCTACCCCCACTCACCTCCTCTCCCCCCACTCACCGTCTCTCCCCCGCTTACCACCTCTCCCCCCACTCACCTCTCCCCGCACTCACCTCCTTTCCCCCCCACCTCTCTCCTGTCCCACCCCACCATCTCCCCGCTCCTCCTCCACCTCGCCCCCCAGCCACGCTGCACGAGCTCATCTCGACGGTGATGATCCACTGGGCGCAGGAGTCGCGCGTGGCCGACCCCGAGCTGGTGCGCGCCATGTTCGGCCTGCTCCACCGGCAGTACGACGGCATCGGCGAGCTGATGCGCGCGCTGCCCAAGACGTACACCATCAGCGGCAACTCCATCGAGGACACCCTCGACCTTCTCGCCTCGCTCGGGCAGATCCGCTCGCTGCTGCGCGTGCGCATGGGCAAGGAGGAGGAGCAGCTCATGATCCGCGGCATTGGGTGATGCAGCACGGGGATTTGATGGGGTTCCGTATATATAAAAAAACAATGTATTTATATTTGTCCGATTGTTATAACTGCCGTTGTTAACGTTGATAGCCGTGGTCACGTGTTAAATCTGTTTAGGCTACTTACTATACAGGGATTCCTGCACTTGTGAACTATTCGACGTAAGAACTTTCAGAGATACGAACAAACGTGTCCGTGTGTCCAGTTGCCTGTTCGGACCGACAGTCGCAATAGATGGCATCTACATCTGCAGAACGTGAAGAACCAGTGGCATCTGCATCTACAGGAGATTATACAACTTTTAAAGCCATTCCCCGTGTTTAGTGTACATGCCGCACAACACGTTTGGAATCGACAGGAGTAAAGTTGGACTTACAAACAAATCGACTTACGAACAGACCTCTGGAACCTAACTTGTTCGTAAGTAGAGGAGTCCCTGTACTGTCTTCTGTTGCTGCCTGTCTCAGCCCAGGAGGTTGAAAATTATTCTCACGCGATGCATCCCCTGGAATATGCCTGCTAAGTCCCGGATCAGGTGTGGGTGCCACCACGCGCGGTGTGAAATTACAAAGTGGGGGAGCGGTAGTGGAGCGGTTGGTGCACTGCGCCACGAAGCCGGCCACCCGAGTTCGATTCCCGGTCTCGTCCACCAACACCAGTGACTGTTATCTGAACCAGTCCTGGGCCTCCCCTAGGTCGACTCAGCCTCAAATGAGTACCTGGTGCGGTGTGTAAACATCGCCAGTGGGAAGACAATTGCCGCCAGGCGTGATGCTGGCCACCCACACCCTCGTGTGCCGTGCCGGCCTTCACAGGTGCTAGCCAACGGCATTTGCCCCGACAGTCTGTTTTCATTTACAATTAACGAGTCTCCCTCCTGGCGCGTGCAGCAACATCATGAACAACAAGCTGTTCTACCAGCACCCCAACCTGATGCGAGCCCTGGGGATGCACGAGACGGTCATGGAGGTGATGGTGAACGTGCTGAGTGGAGGCGAGGGTCAGGTGAGCGTTTGTTTCCCACCCAGGTTTTTGTTGAGTTTCATGCTTTCAAGAACAAAGGTCGCAATGCCGTGCCACGGTGTGGCTCCTTTAAAGGCCAACCATCGGCGGTAATCGTTGGCGGAAATGATGCCAGCGCCGTTTTGTATCGAGCACGTATGCACGCGTGCATGTCGAATTTCTTTCACGCCGTACGTAGCCAACCGTGCTGAACGGAGGTGCAGGAAAATATATAGCTAACCAAATCTGGACTAATCTAATCAGTCGCTCCGCCTAGTGGACGAATGGGATGTCAGCCTCCAATCAGGTCGTGCAGAGAGGTCACGTGACTGCCCAAGGTTATATGTTCTGTACACCAATCGGAGGCTCAGGTCTCCCTTTCAGGATAGTCTTGCCAAGTTTGCTCAGTCGGGCGGCGATTTTACGCTATGATCATGATTTAAAAAATAAAGAACCACAGTGAGAATAATCCAAAAGTTAGACGCGTTTGAACGTGAAACTCAACCCTAATACTTTTCCTATGTCCAAATAATTTTGAGTTCTTTAGGTCTCAATGCAAAACGACAGCACTTGGCCTTTCTGAGGCGGTGACGCTGCCCGGTGGTAGCGCGCTCGTCGCTTGTTGCAGAGGTCCGCGGTTCGAATGCGGCGGCCGCCCTGGTTAATACTGCGCTGTGTGTTAACTGCTATAATACTATGTATAAAGGTGTCAGATTTTTTGCCAGATGAAAGGGTAAAAACCTATTACTACGCTATAATACTCTTTGGTTCTTTCGGTAAAGTCACGTATTGCAACATAAGCAATCATCATCAGGTACGAATGAAAGAGAAAACAAACCTTTTAAACTTAGAAATATAATGCAATACAACACATAGAGTCACCCAACACAACAGTCAACACCCTACCTGGTTGATTACGTTCTTCCAAAGATGGCTAAATTTGAGAGAGAGACAAAACACAGACACGGAGACACATAGAAAGACACATAAGCAGAGAGACACACACAGAGACACACAGAGAGAGACACACACATAGGCACACAGAGAAAAACCATCTCGAGGCCTTAAATAATACTATTGCACGCCGTCTGCTTCACTCACAGTGGACGGTAAAGATCCCCTGGCATCGTTCGCAAGAGTAGGCCGCCGTGTGCCGGCGTTGTAGTCCGCATTTTGCCTAATTCGAAAATGTATAAATTTGGGTTTTGCTCACAGCAGCAATCACCGCCCCCAGCTGACAGACTTATGCCCCGGGTCACTCTCGCAAATGAGACTCATAAACCATCACCCAAAACTCCGCTCATCCTCACAGCAGCTTTTGGTTAGCCGTCGAACAAAGACGGTCACCGCGTCGCGCGCTTTCAAACGTTTTTCTGTGGCTGTCTGGAATGCTCTTCCGATATCTAGGAAATCACTGGAGCTATGCACTTTTAAATCTAGATTGAAAACTTAATTTCTTTTGAACTGCTTTTTGTGTTCAGTTTTTTTGTCGTTCCCCCGCACTTCCGATTATCACGGTTGGCTACGTACGGTGCAAAAAGAAGTTCAACATGCATACATGCAGAATCTTTTTTCAGAATGTGAACATTATCCTGGAGGAATCCGATGAGCTGTAAAGATATTTTTGCACAGATGTCCAGTAGGGGTGGGTAAGAAGGTTACAACACCAAACAAGACATACTGGCCCCTAGAGTTCTCACTCGGTTACACACAAAAACACTTCTAACTCCGTTCACTTGGAGGACTTCCTCACAATTCTGACTAATCGCCCAATGAAGCTGGTTTTTGTAAGCGCCCCGCGAAACGTCGTACTCGAATTGTAAACACCGTGGGTTTACTCTCCAACACGCAACCGGTGTGCTGAAGTAGTTCCCAATTGGTCACGTTTTTTTGTTTGTGTACGTGACAAAACCATTAACAATTGGCCGTGTCGGGTGGTGGCGAGTTATAATGACATGTTTATATGTACGCGATATAACCCCCCAAAAAAACTAAAAACCCTTTATCAGGATAACTTGGTTGTTGATGTGCTCCCTCCTCCGCGCCCCGCCCCCCCACAGGAGATCACCTTCCCTAAGATGGTGGCGAACTGCTGTCGATTCCTCTGCTACTTCTGCCGCATCAGCCGGCAGAACCAGAAGTCCATGTTTGAGCACCTGAGCTACCTGCTGGAGAACAGCAGCTTCGGTCTGGGCAACGGTGAGCCGCTCCCGTTGGTGTCATTTTATCAGGTCAGGCCAACTGAGCCGACATAGCTTCTTTTTCAGAAGCGACCTGGCCACAAATGATAGCTCAACGCAATGACGCATCAAGTGGACATTTACAGCAGCCAAATACTCTGGAGCTTGCGTGTCTCTCTATCCCCGTGGTCACATGGATTCTTCCTCCGGTTCCCTCCGGTTTTTATCTCCACGTTTATAATCAACATAACGTGTTTAGAGTGTTTGTCGGCTATACATGTCCACATGATGATAAGCCACTTCGTTAAGCAATCATTTGTGATAGCCAGGTTGCTTCTGAAAAAGAGCTCTATTTAGCTCAGCGGGGTTAAAATAAAAATGGTTTAGTCTTTAAGTTTAGCTTTGTCGTGCCGCCTGGCTAACCCCAACCCCCCGTCCCCCTACCTCCCCTCCACCCCCGGCGTTCCATTGCAGCGTCGTTTGGAATCAAGGGCTCGACGCCCCTGGACGTGGCGGCGGCGTCCGTGATGGACAACAACGAACTCGCTCTCGCCTTAACGGAACCCGACCTGGAGAAGGTAAGTGTGGTGCCCAATGCGCATTTCCACGTGACGACCAACGGCACATTGCCACGTGACGACCAACGGTGCATTGCCACGTGACACCCAACGGTGCATTGCCACGTGACACCCAACGGCGCATTTCCACGTGACACCCAACGGTGCATTGCCACGTGCCGACCAACGGCGCATTGCCCCATGACACCCAACGGCGCATTGCCACGTGCCGGAAGGCTGTAGACTCTCTGGAAGCTTGCACAGTGGACGGCCTGATGACAACGGCGGCGAAATACATTGCTGTACTGCACTACTATGCTCCCACGTCTACGCTCCCGCGACTTTCACCTGCCCGCACTGACCAGCTTGGCAATGTGTTGTCGTTGCAACTCGCACGATGCGGGGATGCCCTCATCCAGCAGTGGATTGAGAAAGGGATGTAAATTATTATTATTATTATACCACATTGCAAAGTGCAGTCACTAACTATGAGTCCATGAAGTGCACTAGTCACAGAAGTTAATATATGACTCTACTCGTGTCTGCTAGGGGGGGGGTCACTGTTAAGTTGAGTGGCCTTGTCACCTCAGTCCACGATTGTGGATCACCCAATGTATAAATGATGAGAGAAAGAAATCCATCGACACAGAAGCGCAGTGCAGGCCGGACTAACGGACTAACACGTGGACACACGCATGCATCGAGGCTGTTGAGGATGATGGGTGGTAATCATAAATACCCGTGACTAAACAAACACGAGCAAAAGTTTTCTTCAAAATCTAGGTTGAAACATAATTTCTTCAGGACTGCTTTTTGTGTTTTAGTTTGTTGTGCCTCCCCCCCCCCCACCTCCCCGCACTTCCGATTTGCACGGTTGGCCACACGCGGTGCTAAAGAAGTTCAACGTACGTACGTACATACAGAGCGACTGGGCAGCCGTGTGCGTTGCGCCTAACCCACGCACGCCGCGCGCCTGCGTGTGTCCGTCTTGCGCATGCAAGGTGGTGAAGTACCTGGCGGCTTGCGGCCTGCAGAGCAGCCCCATGCTGCTGGCGCGCGGGTGGCCCGACATCGGCTGGAACCCCATCGAGGGCGAGCGCTTCCTCGACTTCCTCCGCTTCGCCGTCTTCGTCAACGGTGAGGAGCGCCGGCTGGCGTTGGCCGCGGCCTGGGCAGGGTTACCGCCAGCTTTGTACGTAAAAAAAACCGTTAAAACTATAAACAGTATTTTATTTGACCAGGTTAGGCCCCACTTAGCTGTGCATAGCTCGTTTTCAGAGGCGACGTGGCCATCGCAAATGATAGGCTCAATGAAGTGGCTTATCGTCGTGTGGAAATGTATAGCGGCCAAAATACTCTGAATGGCACATTGAATCTAAGTGTGGAGGGAAAAACCGGAGGGGCCGGAGAAAAATCCACGCGACCACGGGGAGAGAGACACGCAGACTCCTAATATAGAGCAGGCGTCAGGGTCGCGATCGAACCCACGACCTCCTGCATACCAGGCGAGGTAGTTAACATCTTACCACAAGGAGAGAGAGAGAGAAACACGCAAGCGGCACCCCAACAAAATACACGCTGGACTTGTTTCATTGACCGTACGTAGGCAACCGTGTTAATCGGAGTTGCGAACGTCGACACACCCACGGTAATAACCAGGGCGGCCGCACGCGCTGAACCGAGAGCGAACCGGCGGTCGGGACGCGAGCTCGTCTCGACGCTAGAGACACCCTTCCCCACGCCCCCGCGTCTCCGTCCCGCGCGCGTGCAGGCGAGAGCGTGGAGGAGAACGCCAACGTGGTGGTGCGGCTGCTCATCCGGAGGCCCGAGTGCTTTGGGCCGGCGCTGCGCGGCGAGGGCGGCCAGGGCCTCCTCTTGGCCATCGAGGACGCCATCAAAGTGGCGGAGGAGCCCGACCGCAGCGCCCCGCCGGTGGCAGGCCACAAGCGCGGAGCCCCGTGAGTCGGCCGCGCTGTTACGCTTGCGCGCGTGTTACACGCCGGGCGTCACACTCACACGCGTGCTACACGCCACATGTCACACTTACACGTGTGTTACGCGCCGGGTGTTACACGCCACGTGTTACACTTACACGCGTGCTACACGCCACGTGTTACTCTCAAACGCGACGATCCGTTCGTTTTGGCCGCGTCGGGGTGATGGAGGGCTTTGACCGCACAAACTTGGCGGGATCATTGGGTGGCGGGACCCTAAAACCACCGATGGGTCGTGCACGCATGTCAACGTGTACACGTACAGACACCGTGTCAACACACGCCTCCTCGAATACCTCTCACGTGCTGGGCAGTGGTTCGATTGCTGGCCACGGGCTGACATCGGTGGCGAGTGGAATCTGAACTGGTTCTAGCCCCCCTCCCCCGCCCGCCCCGCGAGTACGGTTAAACAACGCCAACACGGCGCGGAAAGATCTTCATCAAGCAGGGGAATTGACAAAGGGGTCGTAAATTATTATTATTTGCAAATATAAACAACTGAAATGTTAGACTGAATTTTTCTCAAAGTGTCTCCATGCTCGAATGAGCGACGGTGCAATGCCCATGGCCCTTGGCAGCCTTTGAGGAGGTAGTGGAAGTCCCACGCGGGTGGGGACCATCCCCATTGGACTGCCACTGTCGACTTCTCAACAATGTGGAGGACTCGTGGGCACGGTCGACCCTGGTCAGAGTTGAACTCTTGCCGCCCTCCGTCCGAGTGCGGTTTTATGGGTTGGGGCTGCGTGTTGAGCATCGTCACCTCCCCAAACATTTCGCTACCACGAGCGCCCGCCTGCCCGCCCGCCTGCCTGCGGGCATCTTCAAACTCAACTCCCGAAGGTGCCCGGGGTCGTGCATAGGCACAACGCTTGAGAGAGAAGAGAATGCAGTCGTCCCTCGAGGTAACAGTAACATCATCGTGGGACCTTTCGTGCGAGTATCAAAATATAAGAAGAGGTTTTACCCTATTCTGGCAATAAAACAGTTGTGTTCAGATGTTAGCACAACAAACTGAAACCTTTTGCAAGGAATCATGTCTGCATTAACCACACATATCTGGGGTGAACGTGCAAATAAAAAAGATGCTCTGGTAGTATGTGCATTGTCATGATGTAGCTGCTCACCATGAGCTATAAATGCCCTGATAGTGGCATTGTCTTTGTGCTGTCCGCCTTTTGGTGTCGTTTGGTCTAACAACTGTTTGAGACTTGGCCCTTTTTGAAAGCTGTCTCTGGTTTGGACCAATCAGTTTATAAGACAATACACATACTACCAGAGCATGTGTTTTTGTTTGTATGTTCACCACAAGTATATGTGGTTAATGCAGACATGATTCCTTGCAAAAGGTTTCAGTTTGGTGTTTTATCATCTTAACACAACTGTTTTATTGCCAGAATAGGGTAAAATCTATTCTTATAATGGTGACATCGGTTAACGATTTTTCAGTGAACGTGAACGTTTCGCCTCCAATAGGACCCCCATTGGGTTTCGATTAACGTTAACATTTGGATTAACGGCATGTTTACGTTACACACGGGGGGGGGGGGGGGCAATTTCGGCCTATCCAAGCGCTCGTAAGTTGCGTTGAGCCGTGCCCGCAGCCAATCAGCGACGGCCATTCATGAGCGTTTGTACCTCCACCGGCATTGTTAACATCACGTTGTCTGTTTTGGCAGTGGTAACAGCTCTCGTGCAGATTGTTTTTACTTATTTTTCAACTCACGAGTGAATTCAATGAACAGTTATTCCGGTCAACGACAGTTTTCGTGGAACGGATCAAAGGCGTCAATCGAGGGACTACTGCCATGCTGAGCATGAGACCCGACCCAGAAACCACACGCACACCCATTTTGCTCACTGGCAAAAGAACCTCCACTTGGCGGAGCTCGAGAGAGAGCCCCCCTGCGGGAGGGTAATTGTAAAACTCGCACAAATGTACATTTACATTGTATCCCCACTTTGTGTAAAAAATTGTATTTGCTGTCCAGAACTCCGTAAGCTCCGCCGCCGCTGTTCATGTCACATTTCTGCGTTGTCGTTTTTTTTTCTGTTCTTCTTTGTCCCCTCTCTGACTTCTGCTGTCTCGCCGGCCTCCAGTAAATCCAGGAGCCGCATCGAAGACTTTGCTCAAAAGAGCAGTGCCATGGGGTAATCATTACGGTCGCACGGTTTTGCATCGCGCGGAGAGTCCTTCCTAACCCTTTCCCCTCGGGAGACTGCATCGTGGGACTGCAAACCCCCCACAGATGCCACCCCCCCACCAACTCCGCATATATCTCGCGCCACATAAGCAGCTCCATAGAATGTGACGGCTCCTCGACCGACAGCTTTCCGCCACCCCCATGGAGTACGAAAAATACATCACGCTGCTGCTTATGTGACCTGCGATATTTCACGTGGGCTAGAGTGTTTCACGTGGGCGCTGCAGTTTGTCGTCTCCGTAACCTCTACGGTTAATAATCCCCGCGCGCGTGTGTCTGTGCAAACTAAGTGTGCGTGTGATTGTCACTTTGTCTCCCTTACATTTTTAATACCCCCGGAGGCCCATGTTCAACAGTGAATATCGGTGCGTGATAAACCATCACGCGAACTGCGGTCATCCCCGTGGTTATCGGGTGACGTCGCTTTCGTTTGCGCGAACGCGCGGTCAATTATTACGCGTTATTCGATCATTCACAAAATCAGAAAATACCCCCGAAATGGTCCCAAACAATGCGCGTGTGTTCATGTGATGCTCATCCCCAGTAGAGGCCGATCACGGCAACTGCATTTGAGATCTGAACATGGACGGAGAAAAAACGGCGTCAGTCGTTTCCAAGCCGCATTTGCTTGCATGCGGTGTCATTTTCCAAATTCGAATAAATCACACCGCATGTTTTTTCAATTGGGATCACACACAGCAGCAATCATCACCCCCCCCCCCCCTTACTGGCAGCCAGGTGCTGAGTCGCCCTGTGCCACACACAGGGACAGCTGCCACTGGGGGTGTCCTCTCAAATGCATTGAGACGACACGTGACGTACAGCACTCCGAGGCTCCACGGTGTATAACAGGCGCTATATCAAAAACAAATGATCACTTTTGGAAAGTGAACCGTAGCAACTCAGCCCAAGTACAACATCAGAAGTTTATGGTTGCGTTTTTTTTCACTTCACGTAACCTTATTTTGTACGAAAGGGCAATCGCATTTCGAGAGATGCGGAAGGGTATGTGCGGCAGTGAAGTGTTGATGGTCTCGTAAAGAACCATGGTTATGTTTTTTGCCCTGGGTGATTCAAGAACTCAGCTGATTTTGACCCTGGTGCACATTGCCCGTGATTAGAGCGGTAAACACGTCAGCGAATCGTGTCAGGGCTCCCGTTTCACGAGGGGCTCCTGCGTTGCACAGTTTGGGCAATTTTTTTTAGCATTTGGTATTTGGCTTAAACTGAGATAAACTTTTTTGTGACCAGGTAAAGAGCCGTGTGAGCTCTTTGTCAGAGGTGACCTGGCCACTCATGGTAGCTCATCGCATTGGCTCGTCATCATCATCATCATCACCAAGTAGGAATGTTTTAATAGCAAATGATAGCTCGACAAAGTGGCCCATAATTTGGACATTTAAATCAGCAAAACAATCTAAATAATCCAGGAGAAAAAATCCACGCGACCACCGCATGGACAGAGAGAGAGAGAGAAAACGCGCAGATCCCAAATATACAACAGGCATCGTCAGGGTCCGGGATCGAACCCACAAACTCCTGCGTGCCACGCGAGGTCGATAACGTCTCCTCACCACCGCGGCACGCAGGCTCGGAGTTGCCGGAGAAGACCCACGCATGCGAGGAGATAACGCACAATCTCTGGCACAGATAGGGCAGCGACCTATTTTGCTGAGCTGTCTCGTCGAGGCACTACATTGATTTCCTCCACCCCGACGCCACGGGGCTGACGTAGAGCTTCACGTGTGCGATGTTTAAAGTTTGAGAACGCGGCAGTGTATGCCATTAAATTGTGGGGGCTCTTTGAAAAGGCGCTAGCCGGCCAATCACACGAGAGCCTTTGAGGTCATGACCTTCGTAGCGAGAGACAACACTATTATACGGAGACCTTAAGAGCATTTCATTGGCTTCTAAGTGCCCTTGTAAACGCTTCACCTGTTTCCAAATTTCTTCCAATTCTTCTCTCGGCGGAATCTAACTGAGATTGAGGTGTTCATTCGGAACGCTTGCAAAGCACGAACCGCCCGTCCTAGAGAACGGCCCGCAGAAAGAGATGTCACAGAACTTCTTGGGAGGTCGCCTTCCAGTGGCTTCTTACCCGTTCCGTCAGCTGCTGCACTTTCAAACACACCCTGCCGCAACGACAAGTTTGTTCCATTTGAAAAATAATTTTAACCAATATATAAAAAGTAGTATTATTCCAAATTAACTTTGTGCACAGTCAGTGGTGACTGGGTCTAGACCATCAACTCGTCACACTTAAGAACCCGGTTTGATCACTATTCAATCTATGCGAGTCTATGGGTCTCTGTGTGAGTCTATGGTTCTCTATGCGAGTCTATGGGTCTCTATGTGAGTCTATGGGTCTCTATGTGAGTCTGTGGGTTTCTATGCAAGTCTATGGGTCTCTATGCGAGTCTATGGGTCTCTATGCGAGCCTATGGGTCTCTATGTGAGTCTGTGGGTCTCCATGTGAGTCTGTAGGTCTCTATGTGAGTCTATGGGTCTCTATGCGAGTCTATGGGTCTCTATGCGCGTCTATGGGTCTTGGTGCGAGTCTATGGGTCTCTATGTGAGTCTGTGGGTCTCTATGCGAGTCTATGGGTCTCTATATGAGTCTGTGGGTCTCTATGCGAGTCTGTGGGTCTCTATGCGAGTCTATTAGTCTCTATGTGAGTCTGTGGGTTTCAATGTGAGTCTATGGTTCTCTATGCGAGTCTGTGGGTCTCTAT
>CM025662.2:4028826-4047310 GCA_014621495.2 Entosphenus tridentatus
TACTCACCTACCTACTCACCTACCCACTCATTCACCTACTCACCTACTCACTCAGGATTTCCTGCTCGTTTTCCTTTCTGCGTCTATATAGCTAAGCCTCTACATAGATTTTGCCCTTTCTGGAAATAAAACAGGTGTTAAGACTTTGATTTAAAGCTTTCGTGACTGCAGGGATTCATATTCTTGGTTCTTTCGGTAAAGTCACATAGAAGGGAAATAATACAATAATATAAATATAAAACAAAAAAAATTCTCACGACCTTTCGACTGCAACAAAAGCAATCATCATCAGGTGTTGGCCTCACATATTTCACACCTGATGATGATTGCTTGTGTTGCAGTCGAAACGTCGTGAGAATTTGTATTGTTTTATATTTATATTATTTTATTATTTCACTTCTACGTGACTTTACCGAAAGAAGAATAAGGTGTTAAGACGTTCAAACACGAAATAGAAACCTTTTGCAAGGAATCATGTCCGCATTAACCACACGTACAAAAAATGCTCTAATTACATATGCGGTGTCTTTGAAACTGATTGGTCGACAATTTCAAGGACAATGCATATATAATCAGAGCATGTTTTTTTATTTGCATGTTCACCACATATATGTGTGGTTAATGCAGACATGATTCCTTGCAAAAGGTTTCTATTTGGTGTTTGAACATCTTATTGCCAGAAAGGGTAAAACCGATTCTTATTTTTTCAAACTTTTATACTGCCAAAAAAGGTCCCATTTTTCCTCTGTACGTTGGCTGTAATGCATTTTCATATTTGTCAAGCAAACTACCTATTGTGGGATTGTCTTCAAACTCACAGTGGATTCAGTTTAACAGGTCAAAGTGAATAACACCAGGAAGGCGTGAGACTACATATAAACTTGCATTTTGAGTGGCAGAATATATATATTTAATAAATAATTTCGAGGAAAATGAATTATGAGATAAGGTGAGTAGGGGTTTTAGCAGGGCCGGATTAAGGTTCGTGTAGGCCTGAGGCACTTCTGTTTCGTAGGCCTTCACTGGTAACTCGCTACAAGTGGTACTGTTGCCACGCCATGTGACTACCGCTGCCATCACCCTCTTGATTGTGTGAAAAACACCACTTGAACTTCATCTCCGGTGTTACTTTCTATTCTCACCTTGTGAAAAAAAAAGAAAGATCGACATTGACGTGACTCTGCCTCTTTGCATATACACCGTGCCTATCCTTGCTATATATATAAATATTTTGTTTATTCAAGAAGATATCTTGGTTACATTGTTCAGCATACAAACAAAGACAAGCAAAATGTTTATTTTCTTAGGTCCTTTAGTTTTCGTAGTCCCTCGGCACAGTTCCTCCTGTGCCTTTTGGATACTACGGCGTTGAGGTAAAGGCAACGCTGGAAGACATTCAAGCAAATGAGCTCGAAATCAAAAACATTCGCGAATGTTAAGCCAGCATAGCCGACGGTTCGCAAACTCTCTGCTGCCAAGTGGACGTTAATCGCCACGCAGCTCCATTCGCCAGAGTGAGATGTGTCCGACGGCATAGCAGTCCATTTTACTGAACAAAAAAAAATATCCCTAATCTAATGCAGGTGTCCAAATCATTCCTGCAAATGGGATCATAAATCTTGCCAGGCTGTCATTTGGCTAAATTAAGGATAACGGTCATTACAAAATGTGTGCTAATAATGGTACGAGAAAAGCAGCATATTAAAAACACGGCGTATAATGCATTGTCTTTAGCCCAATTTAGCGCTGGTAATTTTGCTCGGGGAGGAATAATGAGGTGTGTGTGCGCTGATGAAAATACAAGGGCAGTTCAAGGCTATGCCACGCTCTGTAAAGTTAAGCGAATGAGCTTACCTTATCTTTATTCCTACTCAGAGATGCAGAACCCCAGTAACCGATGCAAATGTCGGGCGAACGTCGGTTGACGTTGGACCAACGTTGGCCTCACATAATTTTGAAATCCTTGTGTTTTAAGTTACCTCACGATGATTCTATAAGTAAAATGGGACCTTTTTTTGCCAGTATCGAGGTATGAAAAAATAAACAATAGGTTTTACCCTTTATTACTGCTAATCCTACTTCCTCCCTTTATTACTGCTAATCCTACATAATACACGAGCATAATATGACTTTGAGACCCCCCCCATCACCTACATATTCCACAAGTAGTGACTAATCCCATATCTGCATTTTCCATAAATATGCTAAATTCCTGTTGATATGCAAATCCCTTTGCCAAGGCGCCCTCCTCCTCTAACCCTGCTTAAATATACGCTGCAAAGCTTGGTGGTGTTCATTCAGACGCTGTCTTTCCGACAGCTCTGTTCTTCACCTGAGGACGGCTGCTTGCGTTGTGGCCGAAACGTCATGAGAATAGTATTTTATTATGTTTTATTTTTATTATTTTATTATTTCCCTTCTACGTGACTTTACCGAAAGAACCAATAAGATTAACCCTTTCTGGCAATAAATCAGGAGGTGTTAAGATGTTCAAACACCAAATAGAAACCTTTTGCAAAGAACCAAGTCTGCATTAACCACACACTACTTGTAGTGAACATGCTAACAAACATGCTCTGATAATAATAGATGATGCATTGTCTTTGGAACTGATTAGCCTACACCAGAGACAGCCTCCTTTCGGGCCTCGTCTCACCAGTGTCAGACCAGAGATTTTGTAAATGTTGAATCATTTGACATTTTCCTTCACAAGAAATGCGATTACACAAAGCCGACGACACGCTGTTTGCCGCCATTTTGGAAATAGGCAACCTGGTCTGTGCATTCCATCGCCACCTGTTTGGGGTTTTCACAACCCAGGAATTGACTACGGTGCGTTCGCGCGGCAGGAATCTTATTTGCGCCGATATCCGGCACCAACAATGTGTCGATCTTCATTGCGGTTTACGGCACAGTGTTGATGATCGACCGAGGGCCGATTGTGAAATACGGACAGGTTTGGGACTACTGTGGAAAAGGTTGCAGCCCAATTCGTGCGGTCGTGCGTGATTTTTGCCCCCCCCCCTCCTTTTCATACAGAAGCTGTCAGGTGGTTCCCACCGTAAACACTGAACGGTTTCGGCGATCCGCGATTGTTTTTCGATAGTCCGGAACGAAGTTGCCCGGCGTGATGTTGAGCCGCGCTCGCTCGTGTGTTTGTGTGAACAGCTGATGGACGATGAAGTCCGCGACTACATCCGCAACAACCTGCACTCCCAAAGCAAGGTGAGGAATCTGGGTTGTGTTCATCAAGATGGGCCAGTTGGCTCAGTGAGTTCATAATGGCTTTGTCAGTGTAGTGAAGGCAGCACTGCGGAGATTGAGTTTGAGATATTAACTAGCTCCTATAGTGGGTGACTAATGCAAATATCAGTCAGTAGTACAGTATATTTTCTAATGCAATAAAAATTCACAATCGTAAAGTCATTAATACGTTTGATCGTAATTTGGATACATTCCGGCTGTGAGAATAGAAATATCACTTTGACTGTCATGCAACGAACCTCGCTCTCATGTGGCAGAGCGGGTGCGAAAGTGCTGCCCTGTACTGTGTGTGTCGTACCAGAGATAAACTCAACAATCTCAGAGGTAGCTCCGTGTTCGCCGCTTCCGTGAGCCGCTCTCCGGCACGATGAGTTTTCCGAATGGCTTCATCCGTCTCCTCGCACGATGCTGATTGCGCAGTCGTTATAAAATATCGGGGGGGGGGGGGCGGGGCGGAGGGGGAGGAACATTGCGAGTAGGTTTTTGGTTTGAAAACAAAAGTCATTGCACGTGTCAAAGGTGTTTTCGCGGCACAATGCACTGCTGCTTATTTTTTTTTGCGCGCCGTGGCAGATGGACGATCCCGCGATCCGCTGGCAAATCTCGCTCTACAAGGACCTGCCGGGGAAGGCCGAGGACTGCTCTGACCCGGACAAGACGGTCGACCGTGTGGCCGAGATTGCTGCTGTGCTCTACCATCTGGAGATGGTGAGGTTCCTGGACTTGCCATATTGTCCCCCTCCTCCTCTTTCAACTGCTGGGTTTTTCACTGCAAGGCCCCACAGGCCACTGGCGGCCCCTGGTGGTGGCCATTAGTGCGGCCCCCTCCCTGACGTGCGGCCCCCGACAATACACAAATTGTGTGAACCGCCCCCCCCCCCCCCCAATCATCGTGCTGTCAAACCCTCCAGTGGGTTCGCATGTGTGGCGGACCTCACACCGATGTCGCATCGGCAAAAGTGGCCCTCCTCTGAAAATTAGTGAAGAACACTGGTTTACATGTTAGTGCTGTGATCATCGTGAATCCGTTGAATGCGTCTGTCACTTAATTAATTATGTATGAGCAAGCTGATGTTACAGGAGATGTATTTTCTTGAACATTGATTTTGTGTAATTGTTTTAGTTATCCTGTAACGTGGTTGTTATTACTCCGATTTATAATTGTTGGTTTTGCTCTGTCCTCTATCTACCTCATTATTGTACTTTACATTATTAGGTTTATTGCAATTTTACATCTTCGTGACCAAGGTGACTCTCGCAGATGAGACTGTCCTGTGGTCTTGAGTTCCATATTGTAATTTTTTTTTAAATCTAAAACGTGAAACCTAATGGAAGATAAAGATCCGTTTGTAACTTCGTGGGCTTGCCCTAATCGCTCAATTGGGATTGCACAATTGGCAAGTATACCCTCTACTCATCGTAGAGGTTTGTTTGGGTTAGATGGCGTAATTATAAATGTGTCATTAACCTCGACCACCACCAGACACAGTCAATTAGTAAGGTTTGTTACGTTAACAAAACGTGCCAATTAGTTACTAGTTCAGCACATCGGTTGTGTGTTGGAGAGTAAAACCACAACATTTTCAATTCGAGTAAGAAAACTTGAGAGAATCCTTTTTGATCAAAACGAGCGTAATAATCGTTTCATTTTAAATAGCGTCATTCATTCCAACAGCATCCTACAATGCTGTTAATTAATTATATATAATGACCAAATCCCATATACGTGGTTGGCTACGTCCGGCGTGAAAGAAGCTCAACACACGCACACATACATACCAACAAATGAAAACCCCTACTTACCAAGCAAAATCTAAAATAAATAAACTAATTAAGAAATTGCACCAAAACAAAAAGCACAAACAACGAAAAAAGAAATTATAAGAGAGAAATTAGTCCATTAGGTCACATCCCAATACATACGTATATACAGGGTGCTTAATTTTTTTTTACTTTTGAGATTTTGCAACAACAACACAAGAAATGTGCTGCCTCTGGGCTCTGGAGACCACCTGGAGAAGATTCCAGGCAATGTGTTGACAACGACGGCGAACAAGTGGAGACTCTTTGACTTTTTGAAGCCATTAACATACATTTGCTATCACGTTACAGTGTATTATCCGTTCTTCTACCATTAGAAACGATAGTCCCATGTAAGTGTTAACATTGTTTTGACGCACCCTGCAGTACATACCAACCGTCGCTTTCGCGTTAACGCGGACGCACCGTTGCAGGTGGAGCACCCGCACCGCTCCAAGAAGGCGGTGTGGCACAAGCTGCTCTCAAAGCAGCGCAAGAGGGCTGTTGTCGCCTGCTTCCGCATGGCGCCTCTCTACAACCTGCCGAGGTTGGTCCAACTGCAGCTCTGCAGTGCTCCCCCCCCCTCCTTTAACGTGCAGGGGTTTTCCCCTACTGGGCATCTGTGAGAAAGAGCTTCATAGCTCATCGGATTCCTCCAGTTGAAAATGAAGGTTCTAAATTCTGATTCTGATCAGACTGCACACGGCGCTTCTTCCCGCTGTGCAGGCGTTGGCAGCTTTTGCGTTTCATTCGTAATATCTCGATTTTTCATCCAAATGTGCTGAAATGGGTTTGGATTTATTGGTCCTGTCAATGTTGTGGCGAGGTAAAGTTTTATGACGGAAAAAGGAAAATCTTTGCACAGAAAGTATGACATCGTTGTAAGTCTATTCCGCGATGTTTTGTAGATTTGTGATACAAAGTGACTTGCCAGTTTGACTGAAATTTCTGATTATAATTTTTTTCACGGATACTTTAAGAACGTGATTTGTTGTAAGTTGATGGGCTGCAGTGATGTGCTCCAAAATCCCTGTTTAAAAAGTGGTGTCACGTGACATCGAGCGACGTGTCCTTTGTGAGCCTCAAAACACTCAAATGCTGCATAACACCGCATGATTCTAATATCCGAAAATTTTCTTAAACATCCGAACTTGTTTAAATCCGAAACACATCCCTGGTATGTATCATCATAGACCCTGATGGTCCTTAACTAAAATAAAAAAAGTCTGTACATGCCACGCGTAAAGAACATTTATCTGTATGCAATATTCATGCATACAAACAAACGCGTCACACAAATCACACAACTCCCCCCTTTGCACTGAATTGGCTCCTTTGAAAGGCCGAGTCAACCAAATCGAGGCCTAGGAGAGGCCCTGATCCAGCCGTGCATTGACACAGGGCTGCACATTGACACAGGGCTGTACATTATTATTATATGCACTTTACTATTTAAACGTTTGTAATGTTTTTACCAGGTAAGGCCCACTGAGCTATATAGCTCTTTTTTTCAGAAGCGACCTGGCCACAGATAATAGCTCAACGAAGTGGCCTATCACGTGATAATTTATAGCAGACAAATACTCTATACTCGTGATGTTGATTCTAAATGTGGAGAGAAAAACCGGAGGACCCGGAGAAAAATTTCACGCGACCACGGGGAGAGTATGCAAACTCTAAATATACAGACGCCAGGGTCAGGATCGAACCCACGACTTCCTTGCGTACCAGGCGAGGTAATTCACATCTCGCCACTGGAGCGCCTACATTCAAACATTGAATTATCGCAAGTCATTTGTATGAATACTGTGGCAAGTGAAATTGCTTTTGTTGTTGTTGTTGAATGTCATGTTATTTATTTTTAAACATAAATACTCGTGCACTGTGTTTGAGTTTAATGCAATTGTCTCCTTCCCCCCCCTTCCCCCCTCCCTAGCCACAAAGTGACCAATTTTTACTTGAAAGCCTATCATCATGTGTGGCTTACAAAGGCGTTTGATGCGAGAGACTTTGAGGTTCTTGTGAAGAGGCTGATGGTAATAACTTCGCTTGGGTCCGTGGCACCAATGCCATGGATGCAGAAAACAAATCAATTTTGTCTTCTTCAAATCACTCTTGGGGGCTTGTTCAATTTCCTCCGTGCTCATTTTCTGTCCGATTGGGCAGCATGCCCGTGGTCCATAGAGGTGGGGGAGAGTGAAAGGCAGTAGGCAGGCAGGTGCTGCGGTGGTGAGATGTTAATTACCTCGCTTGGTATACAGGAGGTACATGTGTTCGATTCCGACCCTTGACGCCTGCTGTATATTTGGAGTTTTTCCTGTTCTCCCCGTGGTCGCGTGGATTTTTCTCAAGGTTCTTTGAGGAGTTTCCCTCCACGTTTAGAAACATTCGTTTCGAGTATTTGGCCACTATGCATTTCCACGTGATAAGCCACTTAGTTGAGCAATCATTTGTGGCCAGGCCTCTTTTTTTAGCTATTTAGCTCACTGAGCCTTACCTGGTAAAAAAAAAATGTGTTGATAGTTGACCTTTTCAGTTTAGTTTAGGCAGTTACTGCTACGTATATTCGTGACATTTCCTCGGCGTAAGAACAGCCGTATGCTGGGTTATGAACGTAGAGAATAAACCAGCAATTGTTAGGGACGTCACGGGTCATTCGGTAGGACATTTGTTGTTGCGTTATTTCATACGCGTGTACAGACTCAACGCAAGGGGCATAGATGGTGTCTCTCTGATCAAGCGAGTATGGGGCAGAGCTCATGTCCATCGTCAAAAAAAAATGCCACCCAAAATAAATTCCAAACTAAACGTTAGTAATCTTAATGGCGATCATGGCAATCATTGTCACATAATTCTGTAACTGTGGTCTTTGGATTTACGGAATGCCACTGCTGACAACTTGATTACCATACTCATTGTGCGTTTGACGTTAAATCGAACAAAGTATATTTAGGGGCCTAAGGATTTGCATTTAAAGGGCACTTGCTTAAATGCCTCGGCAACTTAAAGCGCCTTACGTAAAAATGTAATCTGAGCCGTTCCATTGCCTACTGCAATCTTGTCGCGGGGGACCCCCCAGTGGAAGCTGTCCCTGTGTGGCACAATGTGTACAATGAGCAAAATCTAGCGTGCCCCTCGCATACCGTTCACTCCAAAAAAAAGTGTGAGTTGGAAATGTAGTAAATATCATTAGAGCTGCCCCTTGCGATGGATACTTTGTTTGAATACATTAGGGCCTTACTGATCATTTCAGTTGGTGGAGGCTATGCTCATTGCTGGACCTCTGTGATTGAGGAAGACGTTTAGAGGACCCCTACGGTGCCACTGTGGACACGCATTTGTTACGTTCATATGCCCGGCCGTTTACGTGTAATCTTAGCGCTGTGAAGCACGCCTCTAACGCTTCCCGGAGCCATCGGCCCCCCGAAAACCGCTAAGCTTACACGAATGGGGCTTACAATGGAATTATACGGTCGCAGGCTCCGTATCATTGTGCGAGCGTGCGTGCGTGTCATGGAGGGGGCATATGAACCTAGTGAATGAGAAAACTGGCCGCGGCAAATTGCCTCTCACCCCCCGCGAGGATTCCCCCGGCACAGAAATGATTAAAACGATGGCGGTGCTCGGACTGGGTTTAATCATCGCATCGAAGTGACCAATCGGACAAAATGAGCCTCTCAGCTGTTTACTCTTCTTCTTTGACTGCTGCCAATTAACTGTCTTGGGGAAACTAAACCGGAGTGATTTCCTCCGGACGGATGGGACAAAAAAATAAGGGAGCGCGGGTGGAAAAATTAGCGCGCACCCTCTGGTTTTCGCGTTCTCTCTTCCCGCGGCACATTTTGAAATCACGCGTTGACTTAATGTTGAATTGCAGGGGCAAAAGTACACTGGGTGGCCAAACAATTAGAAACCTCTTGGGCTTCCTAAAGTTGTTTTCTGTTCAAATGAGCATTGAGGCGCTGCTCATTGCCTATACAGAGCCCTGAGCCCGTGGATAAAATTCCACTATCCAAACTATCCATTGGACAACCACTGTTGAATTCTCCACAAAGTGGTACCTATTTTAATGACCCCTGGAGGGATGATGGGCCGGCTTCAACGCCCAACGACGATTTAAACTCACAACCTTCCGATTGCGAGCCGCTGCCTCTACCGCCTAGCAACCGCAGTAACCAATTGCGTTTCTAAACAACAAGAGCGACACTTGACGTCACGAGCCTCAGCTGCATCTAGAATTGGGAAGGAAGCATCTGTGACTGAGAGGGTCATTTTTTTTTATCAGAGGGCTGATTACGGAGGGTCTCTATGGTGTGAAGATAACGGCACTGACGCGGCGCAGATCTCAATCCGACCGCGTCCGTGGAGAGCGCAGCCGTGGGCCGAAGAGACCGATGCAGGACAGGGATAAGACGTTAGTCACCGACGGCCGGGCTCATGGACGGACTTTCTTCTGAAACGATTTTCTTTTCTTTCAGATTACAAATTTCACGCCGTCTAGCCGGGGCGTTTCTAACGTGAACCATGTCACCGGCACCTCAATTTCCACAGTTAACCCCCCCCCCCCCCCACCGTGCCTGGGAAATGACGACGCTTGTCCGTTCACGGTGATTGTTATAATGATGATTAGTTGCGGACCGTCAATCCACCGCTGGATGACGGCCTCTGGCTATGTCAGTCATCGGGGTCGTTGGAAAATAACTTCACTGCGCTGGTCAGTGCGGGTTGGTGAAGCGATGGCCGTAGGGGCCAGGCATCGCTCGGCCAATGACGTCAGCCGGGGATCGAACTCAGGTCACCGGGCTTCACAGCGCAGCACGCTGACCAATGAGCCACCGCTCCTGTCGTTAGGCCATGGTTAATAATCATTAAAAACTAATTTGGCCACCCAGTGTAATGCATTCGGTGTGATCCGCATCGCTGAGCCGTGTACAATTTGAGCTACGGAGCGGCGCGGAGGGCTCAAATCGGCCTCGGTCAATGTGGAGACGGGGGCATCTCCGTTGTACCTGCCGCGACGATTCAACATCGATGTGCCAGGGTTTCGCGGAACCCTCCATGTTCGCTCGCTCTTTCATCTGACCTTTCCTCACCTCTCCCTTTCTCTGACCTCTCCTCGTCTCTCTCTCTCTTCTCGCCTCCCTCTCACCGTTTCCTCTTCACCATCCTGCCATTTTTGTTCTTTCGCTGTACGTCCCCCCTCCTCTCTCTCTCTCCCAGGCACCGCGCCATTAATCTCTTCCTCGATGCGTATAAGAAACACTGGATAGAGACAGAGGAGAATGCCTATGAGGATAAGCTAATTGATGACATAGCCGTAAGTACCAGATAGGGGCGCCATTGCACTGCACACGCCAGTCAAACGTCAGGGATCGGTCGGTGGGTCGACCTCCGCTCCACGGGAGGTTGCTCCTTCTCCTCTGCTGTTCCCGCTGTCAGGAATGCATTGCCCCCGGTAATACGCACTACTACTAACTGACCCTCACTGTGTTAAAGTCCAGGATTGAAGCTTTCCTCCTGTGTTGCCCATGGACTGACTGTTGACATGCAATCCCACGTAACGTTACCGCGTCAGTTGCTTTCCCCTAACACCCTCGCACACTCTCCGTCCCTCGAAATATTTATATTGTGAAAGACTCAAAAGCAAAGAAGTCTTCCGAATTCCCTCGCTTAGATGTTATTGCACGGTGTGCCAGACGTGGCTGCATTTAGATAGTAACACAACAGCGATAAGCCTAATGTGGTACATTGCAAGTTCACACCGTTAATATAGCACAACGCTATCATGGAGGAGCTGTTTCAACGACGGACATTGTTTGTTGCAACATTTTGGCGGGCATCTCACGTGGCCGGGATCTTTATCGTTTACTCCGAAGCGGACGGCCAGGGCATGGGGGCAGGCCGCTGGGGCTCGGAACTGCACAATTCTGCGACAACGCGACAAAAAAATGCCCTGCCGCCCGCCCGGCAACGTCGCTGCTTTGCAAGCTCGCGGCGTCGCTGTGTAATTGTCAATCGCTTTCGGTGAGCAGATTTGACCGATTCATGTGGCACTGCCGCTTGCCAAGGAAGATTGTGGCGGGAAGGATGACTGTCTGGACTCCTGGGGCTAATTCCTCCGTCAAAGTGCTGAGCCACCGTAACGGAGATCCCAGTTCAAGCCCCAGTCACTCACCCGAGATTAATCCAGGTCCTCAAGTGTACCGAGTTGATGGTCCGTCTCAGCTCGGGCACTAATGACTTCGCACGCACACACACACACACACGCGCACACACACACACAAACCCCACCAATATTTTCGAGCAGCAATTGTTTAGGCAAGCAAACTCTGAATAGCGGTTTAGACTTTCTGCTTCTCATCAGCGGTCAGGCTTGGTTTACCAGATGGTTATTGGCAAGAGCACAATGAAAATAAACAATATGGTATACATCATTATAACACCAATGTTAGACACACAACCACATCCACAGCATAAAACAAACGATCAGAGGCTCCACGAGAGATCCCTGATGAGGGTTATGAAATCTTGCTTTTGGAAAAAAACACTTTCTCTCTTCGTCTCCCCCACTGGGATAATTTTATCACATTTTTTTGTCATTTAAAGTCTTGCCATTTTTCTTCCGCCTTCTCCACTCACGCGACAAAGCGCCGGCAAAATCATCGCCTTCTCCCCGTGTGCGGGTTTGCAAGTGTTCCTATAAAAACCAATAGCATGGCCAAGAGCTTCCCGGCTCACACACTCCGCTGTTGCTGTGTTCAGTCGCTCTGCATGCATTAATATTTCTCATTAACTTATCCGCGCTTCCCCAACTGCTGTATTTCCATCGCCTAAATGCCTTCAGAAATTTGCGTTTGAATGAGAATTATTTTCCCAGCATCATCTTTCCCCCCCACCCCACCACCCACCCAAAAATCCGTCGCTCATTGTTTTCACTTCTCTGTTCATCCGCTGATTTCCAGTGACATTAAAATTAAATGCCACATGCACACTTGTTCTTTTCACTCACAATGTTCCTTTGAAACATGTTATTTTTACATCACGACTATTGTTACGCTCTCATTCGGCCGCTGACGCAAATGCGTTTATATTGAGAGTTTTTTGGCGTTGGCTATATAATTCCTGCGATAATTTTCAGAAATCTTTAATACAATTTAAAGTGTTGAGCTCCTCCCTAGGAAAGTGTACTTGGCGTGCAATAACCGCAAAAAGGTTATTATTTCTCAGATGTCCAATTTAACTCCGTTTCATCTCTCCCCCTCTAATTAAGATCGAAAAACGTTCAAACGTTGATGTTTGCATCACATTAATTGTCCAAATAAGTTAGCTTAATACAAAAAAAAATGTGCAAACCTTGTGCGCACAAAGTGGACCCGCAATCATCATGCGAGACGAAAGACCGTAGACATCCAGCGGCAATGCTTGCCCCTGCATATGGCAAGAATCCGCGCGTCTCTCAGTTCCTCTGCCGCCCGCGTGTTTTGCGCTCCGTCGATAATGCACACGCGTCATAACCGCCCTTCCTTTCATGTGACGCACATGCGTCCGCTGCCTGTCCCTGTGCTCCTGACGCACCCAGCCTTTATGCGCGGCCGTGGCCGCAGATCTTTCCAAAGACCCTAAATCTGCACCTTCGTGTCGCGTGCATAAATGGAGGAGAATAGAAAAAGCGGCCGCGCAATGTTTGGGCACATGTTTACCACCTGAATTTTGTCGACGCGCTGAAACTGCTCACTTTGGCGAAGTATATATTTGTTCCATTAAGCCATTTTTTACCATTATGGGCACAATTTAATTTCGGCGCGAACACTTTGGCTTCCGAGCGGCGGCGCATTATCAGTTGTATCCAGTTAAAAAAATGAAAACGTCGCGAGAAAATATAAAAGTAATGTTTGTTGCCACTGGTGCCTGTGTGGACATACAAATGTTACAACTCGCTATAGAGTTGCTAGTGTAAACAACAATACGGCCAAACATTCGGGCCTTGAGCTAGTGGTCTGGACAAGGCTGAGAGCGTGCCGCATGCAACGTGGTGATCACATGACGCGTGTGCGAGGCATGACGGGAGTTAGGCCTGCACGTGCTCTTTGTGAGCAGCACACCTCCGTGCGGCATTAACTCCGCTCTGTGGTGCGTGCTGGTGCATCGCCACGATTTATCAAGCCACCCCCTGACTCGCGTTTTGCCGAATCGTCGTTTACAGAAATCCATCGACGACGATGAAGAGGAGAAGGAGTCAGAGGACACAGAGGTGGAGACTCATCCCGATCCTCTCCACCAACTCATCCTCTACTTCAGTCGAACGGCACTGACAGAGAAATCGTGAGTGTCGTCAATTTGCTTCGCTTGTGGCTCACGCGGGGGGGGGGGGGGGGGGGGTAGCAGCGAAACGTTGGGCATCGTGACATACAAAACGCGCTACAACCCTTAAAACACATCGGAGATGCGGTACTGCTGTAGGCTGAATCGGTCTCATAACGGGGGACAACTGGTGTTGTCTGCATCTCCCTTGTGAAGCCACAGGCCGACGTGGTCCCATATGAAACGCACCGGGCGTCTTATTCAAAGTCGGCCGCTGTAACTCGCCGCGGCCTCACCTGGTGATAAATAATGCATTCCTTAATTCAGGATGCAGCGTTAGCGCCGCTGGAAATCAATGGGCGTACGTCTCGTTTTGGCCACATTTGGCGGACACGAATTAATTGCCATCGACTCGATTTCAATTTGAGCGTCCCAGTCCAAATTTTTTTGTGTCACGGTCACCCGAGTATTTATAAATCGTTTTTTACTGCTATGCGGTAAAATATTAAAGCCAACGGTACAGCCAAGCGATTCCTTGCTCATGCCACCGCTGGCGGAAGGACCTCGACTAGAGAGAGCTGAAAAGAGTTCCTCTCGAATGGAATGAATGTATGTATTCATGCATTATGTTTAACGTCTCTCGCACCCTACGTAGCCAACTGTACTTATTGGAGGCGCGGAATACTTTTCCGCGCTGCTCAGATGTCTTCAAAGAGGTGGTCGTAACCCATGTTTCCCCCCCCCCCCCGACACACACGACTTAGCGATGGACCGACTGTGGCATCATAATTTTACGCTGCAAGGTGGACGTGGATTTGAGACACTCGTCCGTCGTCTCAACGGCCGCCTAAATGTCATATCGCCCCAATCAATCTCCTTCATTGGTCAAAAGGAATCCGTGAAATGAGCCTAATTACGATCAATTGTTAATATTTATCTCGTCCTTGATGTCATCTAGCACCAGGGAGTGCTGCAACTCGTGTTTGGAAGCAATGAAGTGGCATTGATCTCCGTTGGCAGCCGTGAGCTCACTGTGACTATTCCACTTTCCGGACTCTGCATGAGACTACCACTTTGAACTTCACACAAAGTGCTGCTCAGTATGCTAATGAAGTTGATGCCTTGGCGGTCTGTGCCTATTGAAGGCCCGAAGCAGAATCTTCCTTTGCGGTGGGGGGCGGGGGGAAGTTTTGGAGGTTGACCCCCTTTTTTGATATATAAATCCCTCTTCTTGGTTCTTTCGGTAAAGTCACGTAGAAGGGAAGTAATAAAATAATAAGACAGCGTCTGAATTTCAGACGCTGTCGCCTCGACAGACCTGGTTTTCACCTGAAGATGGCTACTTGCGTTGTGGCCGAAACGTCGTGAGAATTATTTTATTATGTTTTATTTTTATTATTTTATTACTTCCCTTCTACGTGACTTTACCGAAAGAACCAAGAAGATGAATCCCTGCAGTCACGAAAGCTTTAAATCGAAATATAAATCCCTGTTGAGTTGTATGTGTGTATAACTTCTTTCGCACCATATGTAGCTAATTGCGCGAGTCGGGAAGGACAACAAACTAAACACAAAAAGCAGTTCTAAAGACATTCATTTTCAATCTGCATTTAAAAGTGCATAGCTCCAGTGGCTTTCTAATATCAGAAGGAAGAGCGTTCCAGACGGCCGCAGAAGCGCATCTGAAAGCGCCGCGCGATGCGGTGACCACCGCCTTTGTTCGACGGCCAGCCAAAAATCGCCGCTGTGAGGATAACCGGAGTTCGCGTAATGGTTTATGCTCCTTGACAAGATCAGCAAGGTATTGTGGGTGCAATTGTGTGCAAGCACTTTTGCATGTCATGAGTGTGACCTTATAGCGAGGAGTTGACGAGGATGCTGCCACTTGGTGCATCAGTGACCACTGTCCAGATTTCCAATCCGGCGGTCACCAGTTAGATTCGATTTTGCAGTTGAAAAGACGGCCACATTATATATATATATATCGGTGTACCACCACATTTATTTGGTTAGCAGGTCACGCGTGGTGGGGTAAAGTGTGGATAATCTACCCTCTTTCAAGACATCTGGTTTGCGTAGACGAATTGGAAAAATAAATCCCCATTCAGTGGAGGGTCTTTCACTGGTAGTGGCGTGAGCAAGCAATTGCAGTGCTGCGCCTTTAGCTCCACTCTTCTATTTCTGCATTATTTTATGAGTAAACTCCGTCGTAATCTTTGAAGCGAGTGAACTGAGGCCCGTAACCCCACACCACGCTTTCATATTGCATGGTTAATCCTGGATAATTTCTTCTCCCCTTGTCTTTATTCGTAATGGCAAGGGGATTACGGCTGAAATACGCGATTAGAATACATTTCTTAATTAATATATTGGCAGGATTTCTGGAATCGCTCCTCCATTGTCTGCGTGACATTTTTACGTAGGTAATTTCCACCATTCATAGCCAGCCTTAGTGTGTTGGGAGTCTTTTATCTTGCGTATCATTCTGGTTAATCCGATTCGTAAACTAAAGCCTTACATGTTGCTGTCTATTTGTTTTCACATCATTGAATTGCCTGGTTGCAGCAAAGCGATCGCCTCTCTTGCCAGTAGCATCTGGTACACCCAGTAGCTTTTGTTTCTCAAGCCTGACTCCGCTGATGAGACCGATGAGGTTTAAATTTCGACTTAAAACTTTCGCGACTGCAGGAATTCATATTCTTTGGTTCTTTCGGTAAAGTCACGTAGATAGAAAATAATAATCAAAGTAAATGAAACACAACACAAGCGGTCGTCTTCAGGAAAAAAAAGTGACCTTCCCCCGTTTTCCACCGGAAGACGATCGCTTGTGTTGTGATCTAAACTTCGTCGTTTGAATTTTTATTTTATTTACTTTTATTATAATTTTTCTATCTACGTGACTTTACTGAAAGAACCAAAGAATACCTATGAGCTTTGCTCGCTTAAACACATTCTGGCGGCTATTATTGGTCTGGGAAGCCAATAGTCCGGAGGATTAAAGCACATTTTATTTTAAATGTGGAGATGCAGGATGGGAGTCCTGCTGAAGCGTGCTTGAACCAATAACGTTCCACAACGACGCACGATAACGCCACCTCTGCGAAGCACAGAGGGCCAGAGTTTGATGGCAAAGCTCACAGACGCGCATACTAAATTCGGCTGGCACAGCGTACGCGCACGAACGGCGATTGAGCGGCGTGTATAAAGTCATTCTCATTAGCCCTCCCAATAGCTCGGCGTAATTTATCAAAAATGTATTTTGTTCACCACGCGTAAATGTCTTGTACATTTTTGACATACCACACGCTGTGTGTTTGAGGAGCTACGGTGATGTAGCAGCCGCCAGTTTGGTTAAATTTCCCGGCTGCAATGACGGCGCAAGTTGCTGTCTCGCGCAGCGGCATAAATGGTTTCAACACAGGCAGTCGTCTGGCACGTCGAGTTCGGTGTGGGGGCTCCCACCTTCGAGCAAGACATCTGTCTGGCCTGGAGGGGTCGGTCAGAGGTCCTCTAGAGCAGTGTGGCATGAAGGGTGTGCCCCGGCAAAGTCCTGTGTAGCTCTTTTTCAGAAGCGACACCTGTATCACAAATGATAGCTCAACGAAGTGGCTTATCATCGCGTGGAAATGCATAGCGGCCAAATGCTCGAAACGCGCGTTGATTCTAAATGCGGAGGGAAAAACCGGAGGACCCGGAGAAAAGTCCACGCGACCACGGGGAGAACATGCAATTTCCAAATATACAGGTGTCAGGGTCGGAATAGAACCCACGACCTCCTGTATACCATGCACTTACACGCCTGCGCTAGAGAAATGCTTTTCCCAAAATACACCACGGTCCCAGAATTGTGGGTTCAATTCCCAGCCACGACACGTACAAACCCAGTGGCAGTTTGTGCTTCGAGCGTTATCTGAGCTCCTCTCCAAGGGTGACTTGCCCTATCGTGTGTGTCCTTGATACAGCGAGTTGATGAGCGTCTGCACTGGAGAGGACAGGCGGTTGAGAGGACGCAGGTGGTGATGTAAAAATTATATCACCCTCCACTGCAGACGTTAATTGTCTCCGAAACGTAACACTTCGGTTGTGGCCTTGCGTTGTGAGAATGTCTGCAAAAAAACAAATGTGCTAATTACCCCACTGGCCACGTTAATCTAACTTTGTTATTTCAGCTGGCAAAGCCCATTGAGCAGCTCTCTTACTGGGATGACCGCAGCCCCGAACCGCCGGTAGCGGTTGCAGTTAAAGGACATTTCAGTTGCATAGGGTTACACAGAGATCCATCGAGTTTCACAGAGACCCATAGAGTTGCATAGAGGCCCACGGTTAACAGCCCAAGACCGCCAGCAGTGGTGGCAGTAACAGGACATTGCAGGGTGGAGAGACTCTGGAAACTAACAAGAGCATGAACAACAAATTGCACAAAACTCACGCCACATCTTCATGCAAACAGGACGAAAAAAAAGAAACAGAGCATATGTGCAAATCAAAAAGCGACGGAATGGCTTCAAGACTGAGGCCTTTCGGCGATTGAGAACACGGCCCCAAGAATGAGACGCGGGGCCCGAGGTGCATCCAACAATGTGGCCCCGTAGTCTTTTTGTGTCGCGTGTGAGACTCGCCGACGCTGCGCACCGAGAGTGATTTCATTGAGATTTGTGTCAAATGTTTCCCTTTTGTTTTTGTTGTTGTTGTTAAACTAGGAAACTGGAGGAGGATTTCTTGTACATGGCCTACGCCGACATAATGGCCAAGGTAAACACACGTTCCACTTCATTTATATTTATATTTTTTTACGAATACGTTCGTTGAATTAATTACATTCCACGTTATTTTACGTTTCATAGTTTGATAGCTTTCAATTTAAAATGACGTGTTCAGTGCTTTCTCGGAGGATCGCATTTGACGTGATCGGGCTGTTGGGGGGGGTGGGGGGAGAGCCTCTGCGCGAGTGGAGTCCGTGACTCGCCCTGCCCTGTGGTTGCCTTGCAGAGCTGCCACGCCGGCATTGACGAGGAGGAGGAGGACTCAGCTACATTTGAGGTCGGTGTGGGACCCTGGGAGCCCCCTCCCCCTCTCCCTCTAGGAGCCCCTCCTTCCCCCCCCACCGGGTGCTCCCCCC
>CM025662.2:4052310-4062496 GCA_014621495.2 Entosphenus tridentatus
AGAGGAGAGTCAGGAGCAGAGGAGAAAAGTGGCACGCTGTGAGCACACATAGGATGGGTCATCAGGAGGAGGCCTGGTCCCCCCCCCCTTACCGTCAGCAAACTCTGCGGCAGAGCCACCATTATTTCATTATTTAACTTTATTTCTGCGGCTTCCCAAGAGCTCGTGTGGCCCATTGCTCCAGCGTGGAATTGCTACACAACGCAAGAGAGTGCTCCATCAATCTGCAGTGTGGCCCATTAAGAACCTTGTCTGCAGACTTCCACAGTCTGTGATCCGAGGGGTGGCGGGAGGTGGGAGAGGGGGGGGTTGGAGTGAGTGGAAATTGGGGGGACGTGCTTATGCATTTCCGACACGGCTTTAACCACGTAGCCCCGGTGACGCTTGCGGCTAAATCGAAGATGCGGTTTGGTCCGAATTTGCAGCGGCTTTTGGCAGCTGCCATCGAAGAAAGGCGGTCACCGCATCGCGCGCCTTCAGATGCGCTTCTGCGGCCGTCTGGAATGCTCCACCTTCCGATATTAGGAAGTCACTGGAGTTATGCACTTTTAAGTCATGTATATTGACAAACTCATTTCGTTAGAGCTGCTTTTTTGTGTTTAGTTTGTTGTCCTTCCCCAGCACCTCCGATTAGCGCGGTTGGCTACGTACGGTGCGAGAGAAGCTCAACATACGTAGATACTATACTATACACTGCACTATAATATACTACACGATGCACCACACACTACACTACTAGACACGACGTCGCTATACACTACACATTACACTAACCTCTACACTACACCTCTGATTCTCACGGTTGGCTACGTACGGCGCTAAAGAAGTTCAACAAACACCACTTATGTACAGGCCACCCGTGTGAAAACGAATATCTGTGGCACAGTCAGTCACCCGCCATAGTTCAGACTTGAAATGTATCTACAATCGACTCTGGGTGACTCGGTTATAAATCAGCGCGTTTACGTTAAAAGTTCAGAGTTCTTTAAGTAAATGCTAAGTCGTCGCGCTGAAAGCGCTCGCTCGTACCGTGATACGGAGCTCTAAAGAGAGCCCCGACAAAGGGGATTTGACCTTCTCTCTTCGACGCTGAGCAGACCTTTAGGAAGCTGTGGGAGTGCCCACACTTTACCCCACCACGCCTGGCCTGCCAGTCGACCAACGGCGTTGAACCTTTCTATGCCGCCGGGTGGACAGAGGCAGAGAGGGGAGGGGGGAGGGATTCAAGAAACTCGCACCGTCGTTTCAACCGCAGCCGCGGCGGGATGTCGAGTCGAACCGGCGACCTCCGGATTGCAAGTCACAGCGAGCTGACCGTTACTCTGCGACAGCTCCATGACGTGTCGCGTGCGTGTCGTGTGTTTCCTAACCGCTGAGCCGGCACTACTGAGGTCGCGCGATCGAATATGGGTTTCAGCCGCCCGTGAATAAACCCGTGACCTCTCGGTGAGTCCATGGGCAAGGACAAACATTGGTACCACGTGAGAAGGCAAGCAGCAACATCTCTAGTTGTAGCCGTACCCATGAATTTACATGGCCAATGAGAGTGAGTTTACTTGGAGAACCCCGCTCACTTGAAATTGTGCTCGCACAATTCACCGCTGTTGGCCAAATCAGGACGTTGGTCCGGGCTCAGTGGGCTACGGCTCCATGTGAGTTGATAAGTCTCTGGTGTGGTGCATGACCGCACAAAAAATGCCCCCCCCCCGTCACATGAAATAAATGTTTTGACTTAATTTGATAAATTTAGGCGGATTCCACCCCGAAGGGTATCAAAAAAAAAAAAACCCCCCCCCCACCCATAGCATTAACAGGCTGCTGTTGATTACCACGCCCAACCGCCTATGTCTCCCTAGTGGTGATGTTTACACACCATACCAGGTGCTCGTTTGAGGCTTAGTCGATTTAGGGGGAGACTCAGGACCGGTTCGGATGATCATCACCGATATAGGCTGTGAGTTGGAATGGAACTCGGGTCGACGGGTCCATAGTGGAGTGCGCTAACCGCTGCACTACCGCTCCCCGCACACACACCTCCCATGCAAATATGGTCCAATAAAATAACAGCACCTCCCCGGCTGCCACTGGCGCCGTCTTGATGAGCGAAATTTTACCGATAGGTGTCTCCCGTGGCCGCTAATGACACAAATCGGTCAAACGCACAGAACGCGTTGGCGTTGCCGAACGTGACGGCTCTGGTCATGTCAGGTGCTTGCGAGAGAGTGCGTGGGTGAGTGAGTGAGCGAGCGAGGTCGTGAGCGAGTTCGTGAGCGTGCTTGGTGAAGCAATTGCTTGGGGGAGTGAGTGAGCGAGTAGGCGAGCGTGCTTGGTGAATCGATTGCTTGGGCGAGTGAGCGAGCGAGCAGGTGAGATGGTACTCTTAGGTCTTTTCGGTAAAGTCACGTAGGTAATAAATAAATAATAAAATTCGATAATACAACGTAATAGAAAAAATAATAGAAATAATTATTTTTTCTATTATTTTTTATTACTTATTTTTATTATACATTATTTACCTACGTGACTTTACCCAAAAAACCTAAGAGTATGAATCCTTGCAGTCACGAAAGCTTCAAATCTAGAATTAGGTGAGATGGTAGTTGATATTGCACTGTGTTTGAGTTGTACGCCTTCTGGTGTCATCTGGTCCAACACCAATGGGGACTAGGCTCTAAAGAAAGCCGTCTCGGGTGTGGACCAATCAACTTCAAGGACAGTGCATGTTATTATCATTATCAGAGTTGCTTCTTTTTGTTTGCTTTTTTGACTACTTGTGTTGTGGTCATTGCAAACATGATGCCTTGAATAAAGGTGTCAGTTTTGTACCAGTTAAAAGGGTAAAAACCTACTATTATATTTTGCCACTGGTAAAAGAGATCTCATAGTGTAGGTGAGATGGTTTAAGGTGTTTCCTTCGCACAAGAGGCTCAGGCCGTGTGTTTATGGGAAAATATTTTGCGATGCTGCTGCTGCTTGCGTTGGCGGTGGTTGCATGAACACAAATAGCAAACGCACTCAACACGCTCGTCAATAGCAAGGCTGCATTAAGACAAGTACATAATGAGTGACGTCTTTGAGCAACGGCCTTTCTTCACAGCATGCAGAGAGAGAGAGAGAGGCCGGTACCCCTCCTTCACCTCTCTATTTTTGCTACCTCTCTTGGCCTCGCTGTTTCCCAATGAAGAAGGGCGATTACCCAAAACGTCGCCTGTTATGCGCTTTTTCCCTTTTAAGTCCCCCCGCGGTGTTTTTTGACGAACGTGTTGAGTTTTATTTTTTTCTCGTGGGAAAGGCAATCTTTGGACAAAATTTGGTCAAGGGGAGAGAGGGGCACTGGGGTGTGGGGATAGAGAAGAGGTAAATACGAAGCTACATCTTGACTCTCTTCCGCGGAGTTGGTTTGCGTTTCGAGCGACATCCCGCGGTGACTGCGCATCTGCCAACACGCATTCGTTTTCCCCAATTGCAAAAAAAATGAATGAAACGTTTTGATCTCATCTTGATCTTATCTGTGTTGCAATAAAATATTCCCGTGTGCCGCAGGCGTGAAAAGCCCCATGGTTCGGTCGACGCTGAAGCTCGGGATTGCCGTACTGAATGGTGGCAACTGCATCGTACAGAACGTGAGTGAATTTCCCGCTCGATTCACTATCGTCAGCACGCTCCGCTTCTGTTGATTCCATTTGTAGGCTCTCACGACCAATTTCACGATTCATGATGGGGTTTGCTTTGGGCCGCATCATCGATTACTAGATTTGGTTATGTACGGTGCGAAAGAAGTTCACCATATGCATACATACGCATTGCTGCAATGTCATTTTGTTTTTCCTGTAAACCTCCAATTGCTCGGCTATCCACGCGAGGGGTTAGCTTTTTTGCCGGACGTAATCTCGAGTGAAACGTCGGATAAGATTGTCAAAATTCCACTTGATTTTCAGCACTCCTCGAGCTTTTTTGCTGAAAATCCCAATCAGTCGGCATATTTTGCCCATGATGTGACAACATGATTTGATTGGCTCTGTCGAGTGGCGGAGGGCAATAGTTCAACACATTTGACGTTTTATCACCACAATCTAACCCGCCACCCCTAAAAGAATCATGCTTTGTTGAGCCGGTGGGTGGGAAATTCCCCTCCCCGCGCTGCACCTGTAGCAGAGGTCACTTGAAGGGACCTCACAGGGCAGCTCTGCCACACCCGCTTCCGCGGACTGATCCGAATTGATGCTTCGTTTTTGTGATGCGACACGGGGGGACGGCCGCAGTCGCGATGAAACCGCGGATTTTATTTCATCTGGGAAAAAAAAACGAGGGGGGAGTAAAAATGAAAGCCGTGCCGTTCCGAATTGCTGTGCTTCTATCTCTCGAACGCTCCAACAGGCCAATTAAAATCGGGCCAAGCGTTGCATAACGTCATTTGCCCCAACAAGTTGCCGCTTTTTTCTTGGAGTCGCCTGTCGAAATCGTGTCGTCCCGTTGTTGGCTAACTTGATTTTGTCAAAGGATTTATTCTACGTCGGTTTTCACTTTTGTACTACTGACACAGCGATGATCTTGTTGTCGTAGAAAATGCTGGACTATCTCAAGGACAAGAAGGACAGCACATTTTTCCAAAGCGTTGCGGGACTCATGCAAATATGCAGGTGAAGAACATCTCACGGCCATGTCAACAGTTTATATAGAGGCTATAAAACAATTTTCAAATGTCACTCCTGTATTCTCACAAATCAAGTATCGAGCCTAATGGCATATTGCAGAGATTCCATCTGATACAAACCCTTTCTACAACGTTTTTTGTATTCCACGTGTGATAAGGGGGAGCTGTGGCTCAGTGCTTAGCACCCTGGGCTATGAACCCGATGACCCGAGTTTTGATTCTTCGCCATGGCTAACATGATGCTGGTTATTAACTGGCATTGACCAGCGTGGTGAAGTATGGTTAAGCAACACCCAGTGAATTGCACAGTGTGGGGAGGCACTCATGCAGCAATTAATTAACAGCATTTAAAAAAAATGAAAAATCTGAAAACATACATTTTCATTATTTTTGGCAAATGTGGCCAGTAAAAATCCCAGGCGGTCGTCTACTCATTCCATCAGCCCATTGGTATAATTAAAATAGAAAAGAGAGGTGAGCCTCGGTCATTTCCTGGCGATACTCGCCACTGCTACGGTAACATTGAATATACACTACTGGATATAGCCACCCCCCCCAACCCCCTAAACGTTGACGCTGGGAGCCCCAGTCCAGTGCTCGTTTGAGGTGGAATCGACCTGACCCAAAAAGAGCCAGTCGGTGTCAAACCTCGCCGAACGCTCTTCTGCATATCGAGATGGAACATATCCCAGCCGGGCCGACTGGCCGCCTTTGCTGGCCCCCCAGTCACACGGCGTCGGGGCAGGTCACGCGCTGAACACGGAGCGCGCGAAACTCGCAGGCGTTGCCGCAATGCAACGCCGGGGGGAAATTGCTGCCCCCTGATTGATGTGGCCGCGTGAGCGCCTCCATCCCCCGCAATAAAACAATGTTCCTGTCGAAATAAAACGTTAATTTGGAATGTTAACAGAAACGTTGATTGTTCACTCTGAGCAGCTTCTGGTCTAGAGGGGGATGTGGTAGGCTGCTGTCCCGTTTTGTACCACAAGATTAAATGTCTTCGCAATGATTTTTTTTGCGTGCTTTTAGTTGACGTCACACAAATGACCCACAGTTATTCGTTTGACGATGCGTGCATGCTGTTATTACGATTCGATGCGGAGATCCGCAGTTCATTGCTATCTATGTATGGGCCCCGCTGCTATACTAGTGAATGTACACGTATTATTCAATTAACTACCAACAATTGAATATTATTATTGCGTGAAGAATTGCAATGCAATAATTCATCTGCCGGCGCAAGCAATCATGTAAATACATATATTTTTTACATTGTGTAGTTCGGGAAATATATATATTTATTTAAATATTATTTTCTTATGGATTTACAGTCATGCAAATAAATGGCAAAACATATCAAATGTGCACATATTATTATTTAAAGACCTGCAATGTAATTTTTCGACCTCTTGGACCAAACAGTCACATGTAAATGAGCAAAAATGTATATTGTGTAAAGATAAAAATGATTTAGTTAATTGTGATATTATTCCGTTTGTCGTGTTTTTATACGTAATATATTATGGGTGGTGTTGAGGTTAGCGTGTTGGACTTCATGTCGGCAAGGTTGCAAGTTGAATTCACAGTCGGGCATTAACTCAGCCCATCAGCCATTCGGGGTCGATAAAATTTGTACCAATTTGTGAGAAGTCAGCCTTGGCTACCGTGCGTTTTATGCAGTGGTCCTTGTCATCGGAATGTAGAGTTCCTCAGGTAATATAATTATTTTATAATCACGGTTGCTGAGCAGAGGCCCAAAGTGGTAATGCAGCCAGCAACAGAGTGGTGCAGCAGCAGATAAGAGTTTGGGTAAAAAAAAAATTGTTGCAAGGAAGCAATAAATACCCAAGTGAAACACGCAACTTGATAACGAATAGTGACGCCGTCGCCTGATGAAGCTGGTTGTGATTACTGGCGAAAACGTCGTACTCAGATTGTAAATGTTGTGGCTTTGCTCTCCAACACACCGGTGTGCTGTACTAGTGATGAATTGGAATGTTCTGTTTACATGTCAAACCTTACTAATTGGCTGTGTTAAACTGATGTGGTGTTTGGTTATTGGTCGTAATAATATGCTTTTGATAGTTTAACACGTAGTATAGGCTTTCGCAACCAATATCATCCATAATACAGTTTTTTGGGGTTAGATCGGGTAAATATAGATATAAATGTGTCGTTAAACCTGCCACCACCCGACACAAACCTTCCCAATTAGCTGTGTCGGGTGGTAGCTGGTTTAACGACACATTTATATATTTACACGATCTCACCCAAAAGAACCCTGTATTATGGATGCTTTTAATAATGTAATAATAACGATCAGTATTATTGTCATGTTCCCCTCTTTTCCCCTTCTGCGAAACCCATGTGCCCCTCTCCCAACGATGCAGCGTTCTGGATCTGAATGCTTTTGAGCGGCAGAACAAAGCGGAGGGGCTAGGTATGGTAACGGAGGAAGGATCAGGTGGGTAGCGCTCTCCGCTCCGCACTCCTAAACGTTCAAACGTCTCTCTCCTCGCCTGTTCTCTTTCACCCCCCCCCCCTCCCGTGTCATTTTAATAATTGCCTACTTTTATTCTCCGCTTCCCCACCCTCGTCCTTCCCCCTTTGAAGTATGATTTTTAAATTAACGTGGCCCGTGTCTACGAATGCGCGAGTTAATTGCGCGCGCGTGTAGGTAGACGTTTTATGTTTACCCCGCACCGCCTACCACTCCTGTTCTCGTAGCGTTGTGGCGGTTGTTTGTGGTGTTGAAGGAAGCCAGACAGTTCGATTCGTAGGCCCATCTTCTGTGATTTGGCCGAAAGACGGGAGTACGTTTAACATGCAGCTAATTCATCTTCTTTGTGTCTTTTGGTAAAGTCACGTAGATAGGTACAAATTAATACAAATGATAAATATATATTTTTTATTAGCCTCTCCGCTTAATAAAAATAATAAATATATATTTGTATTTTTATTAATTTGTACCTATATAAAATAAATTTGTATTAATTTGTACCTATCTACGTGACTTTACCGAAAGACCCAAAGAATATGAATTCCTGCACGAAAGCTTTATGCCAAGATTCGCAGAATTATCAGAGGATTATCTCGGTTTTCATGACAGCAAAAAACAACAAAAGCCACCGCTGGTTATGTTGGGCATCTGTGTAAGCAGTGGGGGTTGTTTTCTTTGTACAACTTACGGCAGTAGGTCAATGTGTTCTGGTCGCGCAAACAAAAAAAACGTGAAAAATGCATCTGCAGCTGAACTGCAAAGTGTTTGCTTTTGGAATTGTCATTGTTTAGCAAATGGTAACCCGTTCCTTCCTTGCCGAAGACATGATTCTCAATCGGCTCTTTTGCCTGATTAAATAACTAAAAGTTAATGTTATTTTATATGTGTAGGTAGCTTGTGTTGGGGGGGGGGGTACGGAGAGCCATAGTGGAGCAATGTTAGGTGCTGTGAACCCAGCGATGTGGGTTCGAGTCCCGGCCACGGCTATCATCAGTGGCGAGTGTCATATGTGAACCGCTCCTCGACCCGTTACCCTCTTGATCCTACCGGCGCTGACCAGCATGGTGACGTGAGATCAAACAACTCCTCGCGACCGGCATTGGCATGGGGAGGCCTTCATCCAGCAGTGGCTGACAAGATGTTCTAAAATATGATTGTGTGGAGCCAATAGCAAACGTGGAACCACAGTCCTATAAAGTATTTCTATTTTTATTTTAGCAGATAAGGCTCACTGAGCTATATAGCTCTTTTGCGACCTGGCCACAAATGATAGCTCAAGAAAGTGGCTCATCACGTGGAAATTTAAAGCAACCAAATGCTCTTAAGACAAGTGCCAATATGGAGTCACGGCCACGATGACTTCAATCCTCGCGCATCATCTGCCATTACCTCTGTCCACCCGCTCGCACCGCGGTCACGCTCTCGTACACGTCGTCAATTGGCATTCCAATGTGGTGGGGTAAAGTGTGAGTACCCCTGCTTCTTAAGAGTCCATCTGGCTAAATCTCCCAGGGAATGCGCACAAGAAAGGGATGCTTTTATTTTTGTAGCGGTATGAGAGTTTGTGCTCACGGTCGAAATGTTTTGTATCGTTACGATTCCCGTTCTGGGATGTTGTTTATTTTGTTGGGAATCGTGACCGCTAAGTTTCCCAGAGGTGAGCATCGCATCATGCGTAGGACCTCGCTCACCCTCAGTGTCCCAAGTGAATAAAGCTTCTCCTCTTTCCGATTAAACCCTCCCACTAACCAGTTGTCTAACTCTCCCACCAACCTATTTATATACTTTCCTGAACACCTATTTACCAAAACTAAGAAACAAGTTGCACACCTGTTTGTTCTAAACAGCCAAACAAACCGTTGTTATCGGAACCCTATGCAGAGTGGATGTCATACGTATAAAAAATAAGAAGAGGTTTTACTCTTTCTGGAAATAAAATAGGTGTTAAGATGTTCAAACACCAAATAGATACCTTTTGCAAGGAATCATGTCTGCATTATCCCTAATAGTAATTATGGCGAATATGAAAACGAACACGTTCTTATAATATATGGCCTACCGCACAGACAGCCTACTTCATGGCCTAGTCTCACCATTGTTAGGCCAGTAAAGACAATGCTATATATATATGAATGCTCTAATACGTGCATTTTCTTTGTACTCTTCGCTTTTTGGCGAACAGTACAAAGTAGTAAACATTGTACATTTGTGTTGGGGCGGGGGGTGCAGTGGTTAGCGCACTGCACTTTGAACCTGGCTACTGAAGTTTGATTCCCAGCCACGGCTAATATCAGTGGCGAGTGATGTCTCAACCGGGCCAGAGCCCCCTTCACAAACTCACACTGACCAGCCTGGTGAAGTATGGTCAAACAGCCACCTTGACAGCCACAGCAAAGTGAGGCCTTCATTCATCATTGGATTGACAAAGGGCAGTGAATAATGTAACTCTTCTACATATGTGTGTGTGTGTGGAAACTGATTGCATATGTTTGAACTCTATGGAGATACACGGTTTAATAAATAAATACAAACATCCCTTAGAGTCCGCTGGGGCAAGCGCTCTTAGTGAGCATCTGTTAGGACGGCATGGCACGCAAAAGGGCGGTGTGGCTAGCACCACGCTCACCCGGCTGCCTTTGTCTCCCCGCGGTGGTGATGGTCACACATCAAACGAGGTAGTCATTTGAGGCTGAGTCAACCCGGCGGCTGCCCAGGCGCGAATGGAGGGAATTCCAAAGATGGGCGGTGAGGGGAGGGAAGCAGAGAGATGAGCGTTCTGGTCGGCGGTGTGTGTTTGTGTGTGGTTGGTGGTTCCACACAAAATGGATGAGATGGCACCGTTAGGCTGATAGGACAGAGTTCATCAACGTGGGTGGCAGGAGCGGATGAGTCAAGTATGTGGGAACAGTAACCATGGCGGCAGCAGTAGTCGCGATAGAAGAGCGATAAGGAGGCGACGGACCGCAGTTGAGCAGGTGACCGGAGTGAATTGGTGGGCACCAGATCACCTCTGCTCTGTTGTGTTGGAGTCT
>CM025662.2:4069834-4096166 GCA_014621495.2 Entosphenus tridentatus
TTCCTTACCAAGTGCCGCCCCTTACCAAGTGCCGCCCCTTACCAAGTGCCGTTCCTTAGCAAGTGCCGTTCCTTACCAAGTGCTGCCCCTTACCAAGTGCCGTTCCTTACCAAGTGCCGTTTCTTACCAAGTGCCGCTCCTTACGAAGTGGTTTGGTTTCACGACAAAGAAACTTTGTTCACACGAGCCACGTGACTCGCCGGCTGAGCGAGTGGTCCACAATCGGAAAGGTCGTGAGTTTAATACGTAGGCGTTCGCAACCAATATTATTCATAATAAAGGTTTTGGGTTAGATCGTGAGTTCAAATCCCGTTTGGGGGGTTCCCTCGGCCCATCATCCCTCCGGGGTCGATAAAAAGGAATGCCACTTTGCCGGGGAAGTGAACAGTGATTGTTGTATGGATAGACTCGCCCCTGCCATTGTAATGTGGAATTTCTACCATTCGCTCAGGGCTGCAAATGGGATGATGAGCACCACCTCTATGCTCATTTGAGCAAGAAATCACTTAAACTTTTATTGATATCCACTAGGGGTGGCACGTTTCAACCCCCTGATAATTTAGTGAAGACCGATTCAGACATCTCTCACATGCACGTTGTGCTTCCTTCGCACCGTACGTAGCCAACCGTGCCAATCAAAGTTACCGATGTCAAACGCCTTCGGGAGCGTTGAATATTCCGACCTGTCGACGCACCACGCAGACTTCCAGGACTACCTGCGGACCCAAGTCGGCAACAACACAACGGTCAACATTGTCATCGCCACTGTGGACTACCTACTGAGGCTGCAGGTAAGCCCGTCGCGATTGGTTGGGTGCACCGTCTTTGCCCCGATATGTACAACCGCAAACTCTCCGCATTGCGAGGATGATCCGGAAAGTAGGATTTGCACCCCCCGAATCTTGGGGTAATTTTTAAAAACAGTCCTTGTTTTTTAATCGGGGAGAATACAATTTTTTTCAGAGAGTTATCGTCCAGGAGATGATTATGAACGTGCCGATTTAAACCGGGGAGCGGTGACTCCGGGAGGACGATTTGCGTACAGCTGGTGGAGTCTCCTGTCCTCGTGGTGGTGATGTATTGCCCATAGAGAACCGTCTTCCCGAGGATAATTTCGAGCAACTAGACTCAAACACGTCGTGCAAGGAGAACAAGTTTAGTTTTCCACATTATAATACGATGCACCCCCAACTTACGCTCTAAAATAAAGGAGGCGATGGGGGAGAGAACGGGGGGGGATAGTGTGCGTCATATAAGCATGAGAATATGGTCGTTCTACGCTCGGTGGAACTGTTGATCAGGACGATAAAGCCACTTCGTTGAGCTATCATTTGTGATAGCCAGGTCACTTATTGAAGACGAAGAAGAAGCTAATAAGCTAAGTGGTCTTTACCTGGTAAAAGAAACAAAAAGCCATCAATCTGGCTCAGGGCCAAGTAGGCCCAGGGCGGGCGTGCTCCCGCGATGTCAGCGGCACGGCTCGGGTTATGCAATGGAAAAATAAAATTAACCCGTAAAAACAAAGTTTTTCACTATAAATCCTTTATATGCGTGGCGGCTAGAGTCCTCTCGTCCTCTGGCTTGAGATGGTTGCCACCTATGGGTCAGATGATTGCCTGCCACCATTAAGCAATTGGTAATTAAATATAAAAAATCCAAAAAAGTGTAAAATTTAGGAAAAAAATTTTCACGAAAATAAATTGTCACGCACAACGAGTCTGTGTGCAAAATGTCAGCTCGATTGGATCACGGGAAGTGGGTTAAAAAACGACCGAAATATTTGCACGGTCGTAAGCGCGCAAGCAAGCAAGTGAACTTAATATAAAGGATTTAAAAACAGCAACACGGCTTCTCAGGACACACCTCGCCCCCTGGCTGGCTTGGGTATACAGTGTGAAGCACGTGTTAGCGACGAGGGTTGTACATTCCGCAGCGGCACATATATACGCTGGTGCTAAACTGCTGCACGGCAATGTGCGGGTTTTGGCGGCTGTGTAGGTCGTGATGGCGGCGCGCGCGATGTTGCTTCGCTTCATCGCCACCCGTCAAGGTGTACGCGGAGTGCGCGAGCCACGTTGAGGGCGAGCCAGAGTGTCGGCTCAAAAGGGCATCTGTGTAATAACCGTGGCAAATGACATTACAGGGTCGCCTAATGACACCTGTGGACGTTGACATTACCGATCTGACATTGAGTGGACTTAATTGGTTTTTGCCCACACTTTGTTATCATTCGTAACACAGTGGCGCTACGCACAAATGCCATCCCGGCCGCCAGATGTTTTCATATTCTTAGGTTTTTTCGGTAAAGTCACGTAGGTAAAAAATTAATAAAAGTAAGATAAAATAAAATCACGACGTTTCGGAGGCAACACAAGCTTCCGTCTTCAGGTGGAACCGTCACAGCACGATAGCTGTATCAAGTCAGAGAAATTCCAAGAAAATCCAAGAAAACAGTCTCTGTATATATACTGGTTGAGGGTGGGAGGAGCCAAGGTAGGCCCTGAAACGTCGTGATTTTTATTTTATCTTACTTTTATTAATTAAAATTTAAATGTTTTACCTACGTGACTTTCCCGAAAAAACCTAAGAATATGAATCCTTGCAGTCACGAAAGCTTCAAATCTAGATGTTTTCAGTTTGTACGGTTAGGTGAACGTGGCAGCCGGTGCAGTAATCCTCCCAGATGAAGGCGCATTTTGTGGACATGCAGTCCCACGCACTCTGAAGATGTGTGTGCAATCATCGGTATAATCACAGCGTAACTTTGTTTTTGTTGACTTGTAATCCACGTTTGGTTGTAATCATTTGCCCCCCTCTTTCTTCTTGACGAGGGAGACATTCGTAAATATTTGAAAAAGCCACTGTGTCAAGACACGCTGAGAATAACAAACTGGGTGTTCTCCATTGACGCTGGTGACGCTGATGGTGCATTCAGGCTCGTGCATTTGTCTCAGGATGTGGATAATTGCCTTAAAAATGCCAACCCATATTTATGATTGGGATGACCATTTGAAACGGTCACTCTGAGGTTGCCCTATTTGTGGAACTTTCCCTGTCCTGACTTAAAGCTTTCGTGACTGCAGGAATTCATATTCTTTGGGTCTTTCGGTAAAGTCACGTAGGTAGAAAAAAGAATAACAATCAAATCATAAAAAAAATGAAAATAAAGAGAATAAAAAATAAGAAAAATATCACAACGTTTCGATCGCAACACAAGCAATCGTCTCCTGATGTATATACGTGACTTATCATGTGGAAATGTATAGCAGTAAAATGCTCGTAAGCACAACGTTGATTCTAAAAGCGGAGGCAAAAACCGGAGGACCTGGAGAAAAATCCACGCCACCACGAGGAGAGAGCGACACGCACACTCCAAACATACAGCAGGCATCAGGGTTGCGATTGAGCCACACGACCTCCTGTATACCAGGCGAGGTAGTTAACATCTCCTAGCCATCGTGGCGAGATATTAATGTGCTGCCAGCTGCACGAATACAATGCGTGCAGGAGCAGCAGGCAGCGCGTGTACCTTGAGTGCCACAGATGCAGCCATGGGGCAAATAGTAACATAATAATCACATGTAAATGAATGTAGTTGGTGAAGGTTCAGAAATTGAAAAAAACCACGATCGTTTGAACAAAAATTAGAAACGATTATGTCTACTTCTTGGAACCGTTAATTTGGGGGGGGGGGGAAAACCCTCGCAATATTGTTATCGAATTTCCTCTTTGGTGACGTTAACATTGTTGTTGAGAACAGCGGGAAATGGGAACAACAGCAGCAAAACAAACCAGCACGACCACTGGTCACTGCTCAGCGCGTGGTGTATTTTTCGCGTTATGTCGGTCTGCGCTGACCCGGACACGGACTTGAACCCTGCCAGTTAATATCCACGCACTGCCAATTGTACCCGCAGAGCAACCACAAAGAACAGCTTTTAAAGCGTATAACAGTGGCCGGATGTTCCTGTGGGTTATAGCACTAAAATCACGATCGCAAAGGTCACCACGGGTTCACTTTCCGGCCATGGGGTCGATCCAATCCAACGTCTGTGCGGGCAATCTGAAATGAGGGTCGGTTTGTGGGAGGTCATCCAGCGGTTGTCCTGTGGAGAGCCTGGCTATTGCCATGGGATTTTTTAATGTCCACCACTGGCCCAGGGCTGACTTGTTTTGCATTTTTGTGGCTGCATGGCTCTGTGGCTGCAGCACTAAATACGCCAACAGGAAGCTTGGATGTTATCATCCTGGTCCGTATTAACGCCCTTCCAGTGTCAATAAAATGAGTACCCTTTTCAGCGGAGAGTGAAGTAGATGTCCTCGCCTTCGGAGAGACTCGTCACTGCCATGGAAATGTGGAATATCTTGCCCCCTAGCTCAGCACTGGAGTTGGCTACGTACGGTGTGAAAGAAGTTCAACATACATGCATACAATGGAGATACCTACCAAAAGAATGCTGAATCTACGAGTACATCTTCACCGAAATAAGTTTAATTCGAAATCCAAAGATTATTCATCGCATCGATCGAAATGATTCTTTCACTGCTTGCATAGTGAGTGGAAGAATCTACTCTTTTTTCTCCCCCCATGTTAAATATGACACACGCGTCATATCTAAATATGACACACGCGTCATATCTGACATCTCCTCCGCTGAGTCCTCTCCCCCTCCCCGCCCATGTCATTGTCTCCGCAGGAATCCATCAGCGACTTCTATTGGTACTACTCGGGCAAAGAGATCATCGACGATCACGGACGCAGAAACTTCTCCAAGGCGATGGCGGTGGCCAAGCAAGTGTTCAACTCCATCACTGAGTACATCCAGGTGAGCTGCCCTCTCAGCGGTGCAACTTTGACCGAGCGGTAATGGTTACACAGAACACGGCGATGCACTCGTAGGGGAGGTCCAGGACCGGTTCAGATAGCTCACTAATGAAACTAAGCATTTTTTTTTTTTTACAATGTAATACCCACTGAGCTGTACAGAGCTCTTTTTTTCAGAAGCGACCTGGCCACAAATGATAGCTCAACGAAGTGGCTTATCACGTGGAAATTTAGAGCTGCCAAATGCTCTAAGCGTGGGTTGATTCTCAATGTGGGAGGGGAAAAAAACGGAGGGCCCGGAGAAAAATCCACACGACCACGGGGAGAGCTCCAAAACTACATATCTAAAATATTGGCAATGTGGAATTGTCCACCGCTTGCTTAAGTGAGCATTTCAGTAGTGCTCGTTGGCAGAGCGGGGGTGACACTGTGACTTTGAGACATTATCCATTGAGCTCAGTGCCGCTACGATCCCGCTACACTTTGAGAAGCTGCTTTAATCTCGATTGGGGGCACTGGGGTTTGAAACCAAGTGCTCTCGTCGATGCTGGCTCAGTTATTCCTGACACGGGCCACGTTCCCATTTCAGATTTGAACAAGTCAGCACTTTTTTTTCCGCCTGAATCTCCCCCCCTCCCCTCCCTCCCCAGCAAGGGGTTCGAGTAAATGAACTGGTTTTCTCATTTACAGACACTCACACCTCTCCTTACGCGCTTGAACCAGCCCTGAACATCGCGACTGCAGCTCAGAGTAATCAATCACACACACACACACAGGCTCCTAAAAAGTAGTGTATGGAGTTTATGATCCATGTAATGAAGATGGTTGCTGCTGTTGCTAAACTTGAATGCATTGGCCTCTAGCTTATTATATGCACATTTATTTATATATATTTTAGAACCATTAAACATATACCGATTAAAAAAAAATGTGATTTGAAATCTATTCGTCATAGTCATGGATCTGTTTTGCACAGACAAGGGCTGGTTTTGTTGGTATACGTTAAGGATATATATTTTAAACAAATTGTCTCAGACTATACATTTGTGTATTTACCAACAATAATAATGCTGATGATTATGATACACAGCCCTTTTCAATCCACTGCTTTTATGAATCCACCCTCGCTTGTATGAAGGACATTCGATTGAGAGTGAATTTCAGGTGGTGCTTACCCTGTTGATTCGAAAGCCATTGAATTATGGGCGGCAATTAATTTCAGCTTTCAAACCATTTACACTACGCAACATTATCTAAATATTCGACAGGAAAAAGAAAATCATTCACGCACGGCGTGAGACACGTTGTCTGCTTGTCCGTTTTGTTAACTCTTCGACGTTTATTGAATGCAGCGGTGCAACCTTCGTATCCGCGCCCACATCGCCCACATGCTTTGTTATCCGCATCTTTTGTTGTTGTGATGCATCCGATATTTATTTATCGATTAGCACCCCTCATCTGCCACCATTCCACAGATAAGAGGAGTCGCTCAAGAAGTGGCGGGTGGCAAAAAGGCTCCTATGCTCCGTGGTTATCCATGGTTTCCCATGCATATATTAGGAGTGTTTTTTCCGGTTAAAAGGATCCGTGAACAGCACCCCCCAGATGAACGCGGATGAGAGAAGCTCCCCCCCGTTGTGCAATACTGTTTTGCTGCAGTGTATAATTTGATCTTTTCTCTGATGTGCATTTCTATCATGTAATATGCAATTATTAATAATAATTCTAAAATGCATACGATCCATTTATAGATACCTGCCTGATATAATAAGGAGAAAGTATAGAGAAATCAACATTTTAATTGAAAGGCCTCTACTCATCTCCGAACCAATCTGCATCCATACAACGATATGGGGAACCGTAACTTTCTCAACGTGCAATCGCCCCGTTGAGAAGCCAGCAAGCAGGCTGGGTAGACATCGGTGGGACACCTCTAAACAGACAATCACCATGCGTATGTACGCTTCTGTGCTGGGAGTGGTGGTGTAGCGGTTAGCGCGACGCTGCGCTACGAACCTGGCGACCCAGGTTCGATTCCCGCTCACGGCAAACACCGGTGGCGATTATCTGAACCGGTCCTGGGCCTCCCCTAGGTCGACTCAGCCTCAAATGAGTACCTGGTGCGATGTGTAAACATCGCCACTGGGGAGACAAAGGCGGCCGGGCGTGGTGTTGGCCACCCACCCCCTCGTGTGCCGTGCCGGCCTTTATAGGTGCTCGCTAACAGCACTTGCCCCAACAGTCTGTTAAGGCTACACGGGGGATCTTTGACTTTTGTGTATTTCGCGCACTCGGCCCGTTAGACTGAGGCCGATGGCTTTAGAAGGAAGAACGCAACAACGGTGTTCCTGGTAAATCGTTGCTTGCAAGCAGTGTGCTCCGACGTGTCCGCTCGGAGTTGTGCGAACTTGCTCGAGTGAGTTCATCTGGCAATGAGTTGTTCACGGTCGGTAATGGGGCTGTGTTGTAGGCCTGGAATGAGACCGTCTGACAAGACCAAAAATGTATTGAGACACTTGAAACGCAATGGCCCACTTAATTTGTGGGTTTGGTATGTTATTTTCCCTCCTCTTACCCTGTTCCATATTCCCGCATTTTCTCTCCCGTCTCTAATCCCTCCCCTGGACTCCGTTATCCAATTATTTCCGCCCTTTATCATCGTCCTCCTCTCTTTCCCCAGGTTCATTCTCGTTTATTCCCTTCCCATTCAATCATTCTCTCAGTACCCCCTCCACCCTGCTCCTCACCCTCCATGGCGTCTCGCTTTATCGCTGTCCATCTCCCTCTGTCTGTCTCCCTCACGCTGTATTTATCTTTCGATTTGTCTTCATGCCTCACTCGTAACGTGTGCTTGGGCAGGATGCGTTTATTACTGGCTGCTTGCGTGTCTGTAGGGGTCAGTGTATGTCGGCCGTCTCACTATTTCTCTATCAGTTTGTGTGCCTCTTACCCCGTCTATGTGTCTGTTACTCACTATCTATTTGTATTTGTGTCTCCCAAAGGGGCGTCACGGTGGCAAGATGTTAACTACCTCGCCTGGTATACAGGAGGTCGTGGGTTTGATCCCAACCCTGACACCCGTATATTTGGAGTTTGCATGTTTTCCCCATGGCTGCGTGCATTTTGCTGCAGGAACCCTCTGGTTTTCCCCTCCACATTTAGAAATACACTCCTAGAGTATTTGGCTGACAGATATTTCCGCGTGATAAGCCACTATCATTTGTGGCCACATCGATTTTTGAAAAAGAGCTATGTAGCTCAGCGGGCCTTACCTGTTAAAATGAAAATAGTTTAGTTTTATAGTTTCATTATCCTACGTCCACCGAGGAGATGGAGCGATGAAATCGGCTCGTGTGTGTGGTTGCTAAGTGGATGAGTAACATCGCAGGATCGTGCGAGGCGTTGGCGATTTTGCGTGAGGCCTTCATCTGGCGGTGAATTGACCATGTATGTTGAACTTCTTTTGCACCGTAGTTAGCCAACCGTGCTAATCGGAGGTGCCGGGGAAGGGCAACAAACTAAACACAAGAAGCAGTTCTCAAGGAATGAGTTTTAAATCTATGTTTGAAAGTGCATAGCTCCAGTGGCTTCCTGATGTCAGAAGGAAGATCGTTCCAGACGGCCGCAGAAGCGCATCTGAAAGCGCGCGATGCACCATGGCTGGTGGTGACGGTGTGTTCCTTCAGTCTGTCCGTCCGTGTGTCTCTTTGTCTGTCTCTGCCTCTTCCCATTCCCCTCCCGCAGGGTCCGTGCACGGGAAACCAGAAAAGCCTCGCTCACAGCAGGCTCTGGGATGCCGTCGTGGGCTTCCTGCACATCTTCGCCCACATGCAGATGAAGCTGGCGCAGGTAGCTAGAACCATTCGCACTGCATACAAAAAGAGTCACGTGTAAAAAAAAAAAGTAGTGGTAAAAATTCAACCCTGCAATTGCTTGCTCACGCCACTGTTGGCGGATGGGCCTCCCATTAGAGGGAGGTCTGCTAGAGCACGTCTGTGTAGGGTAGCTTTTGGCCTACTCTTCCACGCTGCCCAGATGTCTTGGAATCGGGGGGAGCACCCGAACTTGGCCTTAATTCACCGCGCGTGACCTGCCGCCCGAATAACCGCGGTGTCACCCGTTTATACTTCCCGGGATACAATAATAGTACACAGTAGTCATCCATGTAAGCGTGCTTGCGTTAAGAGTGAATTCAATAACTCTAAAGGCATTCATATTTTACGTATATAAAAAAAACCCAACATTAATGAAAGAAAACGTCTTGCTCCCTTGAAATTGACCTATTTCATTACTTCCCCGTTCTCGTAGCGCGGTAGAGTATCCCAAACGCGTGACATCTCGCAGTCGGCGCTATGCATGTATGTTCATGGAAGCAACGATTATCGCAGCGCAGTAGAGTATCCCAAACGCGGGACAGCTGCTGATGGCCCCGGCTCGTCGAGGGAAAGTGCTTGCGCGATTTCCCACGATCCGCGTTGCGGTCGTCCGCAACCCCCCCCCACCCCCCACCCGGTGCACGTTGGAGTCTCGAGTCTAAACATTGAGCACATCCCACACCCCCCCTCCCCCCACCGGGTCTGCCGGCCGGAGGAGGTGGGGAGTGGTGCGTCAATCCGCTCACGACCCTGCGAAAAGTTGGCACCAGGAGTGGGAGAGAGCTGCTTTTGGGACTGTTAGCAGCAGCTGTAACGTGCGAACAGTTGTTATTGTTGTTCTAGAGCCAACGTAATAACGGCCCACGTGATTGATTCATGCATTGCCCTCCGCTAATTACTGTTGGCGGAGTTGAGACAGGAGTTGAAATCCCACGTGTAGATGGTGACGGCCAGCGGCTACGGAACACTCGTTGTTGACTTCCCAATAAAGTTCTAATTGGGCCACCATTTAGATTTATTTATATACAAAAAAAATCCTCATGTTTATCCCGATTGTGATGGGACGAAGTATCCGTTCGGGTTTCTCGCAGAGTGGTGCATCCCTTCGTGTCAGAGAGTGGTCCATGGAAGGAGATGTTGCAGAACTACTTCCGAACTCCATTTAATTGACCTCAAGTCCACGTGGTAGAGGGCAGCACTTTTCAACCCCCACTCCGCCACCGAGAGGAATGTTCGACATGCCACTGGGCTGGGACCATCATCAGCTCGCCGCACTTGAGAACCCAGTTGAATTTCGTTGAATCACGGGGCTCCTGTCAGGATTCAAACTCAGGATCTCGAGCAGTGTGGTAATATTTGTTATCGAACCCCGGGCTAAATTGCCTCCTTGACCAGTATGTAATTCGCACAAGCTTCCAATTGCTAGTTGAGCGCTGTGCCCTCCCCAGGAAAAGCCCAACCAGATATTTCAGATATTTCAAGCCATCTTCCCGTATTTTTATATGTGGGATGGTCATACTTTCCCAATGCAGAATCACCAAGCTCCGGCAAATTGCTCGCACTAGTCCTGGCTTCCTTTCCCCGCTTGCCTGTGCCATCCCGCACCTCTGCGCGAAAAGCTGTGCGCGTTACAAAGTCTACGTATTTTTTTGTTTGAGATGCAATTTGCACGCGTGACGCAGCTGCGTATAAAAATAGAACAGTTTTGTTATTACTTTTATGATTTGGGACGACAAAAAAAAAACGAGTGCCACTTTGTAGGAAGTGAACAGCTGTTGTTCCGTGGAGAGACAGACACACCGTCATGGGAATGTGGAATTTCTGCTCCTGACTCAGAGCTATCAGAGGGCTATGCAATGCTCATTTGATCATGGATTTATTTTTTTCAAGGCAGAAACGTTCAGTAATTTATGCTCATGCGTCATTAAAACTGCTATGTTCAAGATTTTAATGAGGTTGTGTTTGAAGATGTGCATATTTCAGTACCCTAAAAGCAGCGTTATTTGATAAAAGGGCTCTTGCTGAATTTGATCTGCTTCGATATGGTCTATTTTTGCTGACTTATTTATGGAAATGAATGAACATGTGGTGATTTTACAAGGCAACTGAACCGATCACTCGTCATCAAGATACTGGCCGTGGACATTTATGAATGACCTATGACATCCATAGTCATTGTCGACAATCATCCATTCGTCATCATTGTGAATGAACACGGAGACACCGATCTGTGAGTGTTTCAATCTGTCTAATGGGTAGCATCTTGATCTTATATGCCTTTCCTCTAAGGCAGTGGTTCTTAACCTGGGGGGAGGGAGGGTGCGAGACATGGCCAGAATTGTTTGAAAGGTAAATCATTGAAACACAAATTAAGGAAGGGCACGTAAGTACAACTACTTTGTTTCATCAAACCTATGTATTAACATTTAAAGCATTTTAACGATTGAGAATGAAAGGAGTGTAAGGCTGTAGTAAAGGTTAAGAACCACTGCTCTAAGGCATATTTCATATACATACATACGGTGTATTCCATGTATTCCAATATAGGCCAGTGTTTCAGCAAAAACAATTCGATTTACACGTCGGCTCTTGCCTATTACATCCAAGCAAACATTTTGGCAATCAAGAAAGCAACTATGGTTTGCTGATGAGCTCCAAAATCACAAATCTGTCAAAAGTTATGCAACTTTTTTAAATGTGACAAAAAGTTCGTCGACATTTTAAAATAATTAATATAAATATAAATGTGCTACGTATGCAGCACTCCATTCTCTGCCTCCACGCACAAAAAGCTATGTTTAATTCATAAGCCTATTAGCTATCTAGACCAATATTATCAATCAGCATTTGTTCATAATATTAGTCTGAAAATCCAATAAATAGGCTGACGGACTAAACAAATATATTTAGCACGTGTGTGGAGACAGCAGGGTGTTCTGCTCATAATTGCATTGTTTAACCCATCCTGGTTGACGGAAACGCGCAATGCGATTGCGCGTTCCAAAAACGTAAGCAGCGCTCGGTGGAGGTCAACGAACGCAAAATGAAGCCCTCCGATCGGCCCCCACAAATCTCTTGATTTGCTCGCCACGCAAATTGCTAACGTGGCGACGCTGCCGCACCCGTGGCGGCGGCGATCTTCGCACTCCGAAAACAACTCCACCCTCCGGCTCCAGCCTTGCCTTGAAAATGCCTCGCAGTGTTCGGTGGGATGTCGCTGCTGTTGCGCGGTGCGCGCATGACAATGTCTCAGGGCATTTTTTTTGTGTCGCTTTTTTCTCTCTTTCGTTTTTCTTTTCTTTTCTCCACCCTTCTGTGTTTGGTTCTTTCTCTCTCTGCCAGATTCACGACATTCGGACGGGCTTTCGTATTCATGTAAGGGATACATGCTTGCCCGTTCCGCCCGCCTGCTCGCCCGCCCGCCCGCCTGCCTGCCCGCCTGCCTGTCTGCCTGCTGCTTCTTCCCTCCCCTTACCCTTGACCCGCTTTAATGGAGAGGGTCCCCCCCCCCCCCCTTACCTGACCCCGGCACCCCAATCGCACTCTGACGTCAGGAGTCTCTGAAGCGTGCGTCATAAATATCAGACGATTGTTCCCAGAGAGGGCTATTTTAGCCATTTAAATCCTAGAAAGCTTTTTTGTTTGTTCGCTTCGGACGCTTGGACGAATCGTTATTTAATACAGTTTATTTTTGTTACTGCTTGGGAGAAAGGAAATAATGGGAGTTCCTGGGAGGGGCCAAAAACAAATCAATAAAATCCCGTGCAAATGATAACCGAGGCTCGGCAAGCTTGTGAAAAACACCGCGCTCTCTGAGTGATGCCATCCACCCATACGTACCATCACGAAATCCACACTCATGCGCCATAGGCCTACACTGCCAACTGAAGTCCGCTCGGCCTTGATGATCAGTGCTTTTAAGGCCGGACGAAGAGCATTTATTTTCTCTTCCGTTTAGTTGATTTTTTTGTTAAAATGTTTGTATGTGCCATTCTGTGCTACCGTCTCAGCTTTTTTGCTGAATACGGTGCGTACATTTTTTTGGATAGATTGATCTAATGATTGAAAGGGTTAAAAAATCTAAAATAAGGGACATTGCGAGCAACGGTCCTTGTTCACTGGAGAGATTTATCTGAGAATCAGGTACACGCACGCAACGTGCGTTCAGGCCATTGGCAACCCATTGCATTCGAGTTCAAGTTCAGCGCTGCGATACGTATCCTCTGTTAACCGTTGCGAGTTGACCAACATTTATGCTCATTGGCTGATGCATCGGAACATCGCACGGCAGGTGCAGCCCCCCCCTCCGCCATCACTCCCCCTCGCCCCTCCCGTCCACCCCGTGCGACTGTGACTATCAGCCAAAAACCACGGAACGCGTCATTCACCAATGCCCGCACTCCGCTCGTTCACCAGCAGCGGCGTCTCGGACATTCGCAATATCGTCACTACCACAGCCCCCGACTTGCCTCAGCAGCAGCAGCAGCATCGACGTCCAACGTAGAACGTCGTCAATCGTCCGCGCCACGACTCCTCTTGGCCATTCTAAATTACGAACCCGATTTCGATTGTTTTTAAACGGTCCCGTGACCTACGCTCACATAATGGGGTCTGAATGAATGAAGAAGCCGTATTAGCGTTTTAACGCTACGTCTGATTTCACCCACAAACAGCCTGACGTCAGCCTGCGGTTTCGGTGCAAACGTTCGGTGCAAATGTTTCCCCACTTCTTGTCCTCTCTTTCCTTGGCCCCCACCCCCCCCCCCCCCGGTGATGTTTGGATTTGCAACCGAGCTGGCCAAGAGCCTTGCGTCGTGCCTCACAATAGGCCCCGTGGCTTGTCAGTGTGACTTGACTCTGCGGTTTTTCTTCACTCACACTTTGCCCTTCACTAACCGGCGTCCGAGGTTCATTTTAGCACGGCGCTTCCCAACGCTCTGTCTGCGTGCCTCCCTCAACGGTGGGGGGACGGGGGGGGGAGGCCCTTCTTCCCAATCTACAGACGAGTTCCGCGTGCTAATTACCGAATGCCTCCATCATCATCGTGCTGGTTGTCCAATGGATGGACCTACCCGCCGCCATATGAATGTGGAATTTCCACCATTGGCTGATGGCCGTAAAGAGGACACGGGCGCTGCTGCCCACGTGCTCGTTTGAGCGGGGAAAGCACTTTCACTTCCGTCGTCACGATCATCGGTCGTGCGAGGGGGGAGGACAGTCGATATTTTATTTTTTCCCCCCGCGACCATGAAGGATTGGTTCTAAGGTAGCAGAACGCGGCACAGACAGACGCCAGTCCCTTCCCCTCCGTAGCTTCCAACCGCTGTCGCACATGTTTTTTCGCCGGTGGCGGATGAGCTTTCTGATACCGTTAATTGGAATGGAAGCCACGGTTTTTTTTGTTGCTCTGTAACCACAATTTCGACCGCAGTAATTACCTCTTCAATTGGCTTCCAGATCTCTATGCGCAGAGATAGCGCCTTTGAAACTGGAATCGTCTTTAGGTACGCGTCGGGGAGCATTAATTGCATGTGTAAACAGCAGAGAGGAGACTCTCGCAAGAATACAATATCAAAGAACACATGTCACAGTGGCCCAGTGTTTTTGAAGACACTGCAATTGCTGATTATAATTACACTTCTTATTATCCCGTATGGCTGATGTAGATGCAGAACAACAAGCACACAATTTCACTAATTTCACGATAATTACACTGCACCATCACCATCTCTGCCCGTCACATATCCCCCCTGACCGATTAACCACCCCCGGGCCCAAGTGCAGTGTTTGTGCCCGGCGTAACTCTCGTTCTCCCTGGGTCTTCACAAAACCGACCATTTCACACGCAGCCATGTGCTCTTAATCTCACCGATTTGTGCCGATTTATACAGCGCACTGAAGCATTTCCCCACGGTTGAAGCAGCTTGCACTTTTGTGTTCGCCCGGTAACCAAATTCGTGCGTGACGACAGTGTAACCGCCATCTGATTTAGACGTCCGCATATCCGACCACTTCACATATCTGCCTGCTCCTCAGTCCCCGGGGACTCGGATACGCGACGTTGTACTGTACTTTCCGTTGCGCTGGCCAAGGTCGAGAGGTCATGACGTCGAAGCTACCAACGTCCCCGCCATCCCTTCCTTCCTCTTGCTCAATTCCTTCCACGTTGCACATTCGACGTACGACCTCCGAGCGTCTCGCGGCGTCTCACCATCTGGCATTAGCAATTCCCCCTGGGTTGTCGATCTCCAGGTGCCCCTCCAACGGTTGTTCGGATCGAGCGGGGGGGACATTGATTGTTAACGTCGAAGAGAGTGGCTGATGAGGAGGCGCGCAGGCTGGCATTTTTGAGGAGCCGTGTCGAGCGTTTGCACAAAATGTAATCTAATGGCAACGACTGTAACACGCACGACGCAGAATTAACGACGTCCCTCTTGCAGGGTTAATTTCACGACCGCAAATTTTTATTGCTTAACCGGTTGAGTTTAACGTCGTGGGTAAGTGGTCGTGTGTTTCATGGCGGTTGAATGAAAAAAAACAACCACGAAAGTTAACGCTGGCCTTTGTGTGAAGAATTGTGTTAATAAAGAGCACTGAATGAGTGCAGTGAATCAATTAATCGATGTTGAACATTGTGAACGGACACTCACTGATGTCCTTTCCTTGGCCCAGTGTCTGGTTTGACACCCACTGGGGCTTCGTGGTGGGTAGGAGGTGTGCAGCTCAGGACCTCGGATTCTGAAGGGGGGGGGGTGCCCGCCAAATGTAGACAAATCACCCACTCTGCAATGGCAAAACACTCGACTGACATCGTGCCGAATCTTGACGCGTAATTCGGTAATCGAAGCCACGGCATCACTGTGTGTACTATCGAATATGGACACAATGTACGTTGGGTTTTAATCGGTGTAGAGCAGGGGGGGGGGGGGTCAGCGGCCGCAATAAGAAGGAGATCCATTTTGTTGTTGTCAAATTCGGTAAAAAAAAAACCTGAATAATTCAAAAGCCGCAGTGCAAGTGGTGGATACGAGATGGTGGGTCCTTAATAAATAACTGTCACGAAGCAGCAGTCCTTAAAGAGCCACCGCGTGTGGATCCAGAGCGGCAGGTTTGCCGACCGCTGGTGTAGAGTATGCCATCATCACAAAAAACTTACTATTGTATTGCGTCATCTTCTATATTCCACTGTCGACATATTCCCAGATCATGAGGACACCGTGCGGATGTTTGTGTAACAACTAAAACTAATTTTTATTTTGCCAGGTGAGCTCATTTTCACAAGCGACCTGGCCACACAAATGATAGCTCAACGAAGCGGCTTATCATCACGTGGAAATTTATAGCAGCCGAATACTCTAAACGCGTGATGTTGATTCTATATGTGGAGGGAAAAAATGGAGGACCTGGAGAGATATTCACACGACCACGAGGAGAGAAAGACACGCAAACTCCAAATATACAACAGGCATCAGCGTGGGGATTGAACCCACAACCTCCTGTATATCAGGCGACATCTCTCCACCGTGGCGCAAAGATAACCATTGGCGTCACAATAACAAAACAATTCAGCGGACAGTTGCCCTTCTTCACATATATCTGCCCCTCGACGTAAACAAATGAATCAAATCGCGCCGTTTGCACATCCCGTTACCGTCCGCTTATTTACGTGAAAAAGGTGGACGGATGTTTCGCCTGTCCCGCGACCACATGCGGGCCTGTGTGTTTGCGCTGCGACTCTTGCAGGACTCGGCGCAAATTGAGTTGCTGAAGCAGTTGCTGGACCTGCAGAAGGACATGATTGTCATGCTGCTGTCCATGCTGGAAGGTTGGTTGGGTTTTTTTTGTCGTTGTCGTTCACAGGTCTTAACAGGAGAGAGCCGTGTTTCAAAGACGTCGTTTTTCACGAGCGTTTATTTTAGTGTAACCGCCGTTGGTTACTGGGACAAGGGTTGTTTTGGGGGTATCCTGGTGGCCCCCCCCCCCCCGTGCCACCATTGGAATGTAAAATTGCCATCAGTAGCCTAGAGCCAAGACTCTTGAGCAAACAGACTGATCTCTTGGTTCTTGTCTGTATTGCGTTGAAGATTAGTTGCACATATACTTCGGGTAATTTTAAACACTGGCATTTAGAATTTTTTACTCAACTGCATTCTGCTCATTCTGCTGAACTTGAGATCATTTTACAATCATTGCAGTGTCATTTTCAATCGAAAGATTCATCAAAAGTTATCTCAATATCAATTGACTTTGTTGTAAACGTGAGATCCGCTCCATCCATTCCATCCATTCTCAGTCCGCGAATCGATTAATGCCTCCCCAATGCCTGCTCAGTCATCGGAGCTTTTGACCATACTTCATCACGCTGTCTCCAGGTAAAAGTTTTTTTCACGAGTTATTCAAGAGGAGGAAAATTTCAGGGCGCTTTCGCATGGAGTTGACTCAGCCCATTATCCACAAAGGGGTCAATAAAATCGGTACCAAGTTGTGTAACCTCACCCCTCCCTTCACCCCCTCAAACGATCGCTTTGCGTTCAGGCAACGTCGTCAATGGGATGATCGGCAAGCAGATGGTGGACATGCTGGTGGAGTCGTCCAACAACGTCGAGATGATTATCAAGTTCTTCGACATGTTCCTGCGCCTCAAGGAGATCGTCTCCTCGGACGCCTTCCGCGACTACGACCCCGAGCGGAAGGGACGCATCTCCAAGCGCGACTTCCAGAAGGCCATGGACTGCCAGAAGGCCTACAGCCCCTCGGAGGTCCGCTTCCTGCTGTCGTGCGGCGAGATCGACGAGAACGAGATGCTGGACTACGAGGAGTTTGCTGATCGCTTCCACGAGCCGGCCAAGGACATCGGCTTCAACCTCGCCGTGCTGCTCACCAGCCTCTCGGAGCACATGCCCAACGACGTGCGCCTGCACAACTTCCTGGAGAAGTCGGAGAGCCTGCTCAACTACTTCACGCCCTACCTGGGCCGCATTGAGATCCTCGGCAGCGGCAAGCGCATCGAGCGTGTGTACTTTGAGATCTCGGAGTCGAGCCGCAACCAGTGGGAGATGCCCCAGGTGAAGGAGTCGAAGCGGCAGTTCATCTTCGACGTGGTGAACATGGGCGGTGAGAAGGAGAAGATGGAGATGTTCGTCAACTTCTGCGAGGACACCATTTTCGAGATGCAGATCGCGGCCGACATCTCGGAGCAGGACGAGGAGGATGGCGAGGAGGCGGAGGGCGAGGAGGCAGAGAAGGAGAGCGTGGACGGGGAGATGGAAGACCACGGCATCTTCTCCCTGGGCTTCTTCAGGTCGGCGGCAGGCACCGCCGTGGGGCACGTCTTGACCGCGCTGTGGATCGTCTCGCCCTGGAACATCAAGCGGCAGCTGAGGAAGCTGATGAAGATGACCTTCAGGGAGATGGGCTCGTCGGTCGCCGCGTTCTCCACCGCCTCCGCCGTGACCCTCTTCAGCGTCCTCTACAGCGTGGGGCACGGCTTCATCCGCATCGTCACGGGCAGCGTCTTCGGCGACAACCTCGTCGAGGGCGTCAAGAAGATGACCGTGACGGACATCCTGGCCGGCATGCCCGACCCGACGCAGGATGACGTGCGCCGGGAGGCGGCCGAGGTGGAGCAGAACGAGGAGGAGGAAGAGGAGGCCACGCAGGACCTCATGGACCTGACGGCGGCCGACGACCAGGCCGACCTGTCGGTGGACATCTTCAACGTGGACCTGAAGAAGGAGTCCGGGCTGGGGGCGGGCGACACCGCCGAGCCGGCCTCCGGCAGCGCGAGCGCGTCGCCCGCCGACATCATGAAGACGTTCAAGGTGAAGGGAGCGCGGAGTTGAGTCGTAGCGGCTGATGGGTGGCTGAAGGTGATGGATGACGATTGATGATGATTGTTGATCATGGTGACCGATGATGATTGATGATGATGGATGATGATGGTGATCGAAAATGATTGTTGATTATAATGATTGATGATGATTGAAGTTGATGATTGAAGTTGATGATTGATGATGATTGAAGTTGATGATTGATGATGATTTTTGATCATGGTGATAGATGATGATTGAAAATGATTGTTGATAATAATGATTGATGATGATTGAAGTTGTTGATTGAAGATGATGGATGATGATTGATGATGATAATTGATCATAATTATTGATAATGATTGAAGATGATGGATGATTGATGATGATTTTTTATCATAACGATTGCTGATGGATGATGATAAAAGATGATAAAAGATGATTGAAGATGATTGAAGATGATTGATTGACCCGTCCATACTGGACATCTCTGAAAAAGAGTTTAATAGCTCATTGGATTCCTCCATTCTAAATAAAGATTCTGATTCTCATGATTGATGATGATGATGATGATAATTGACTGATGATGATGACCATCGTGTTGGTATCAAGAGCACCGAGCTGCACTGCACAGAGGTAATAGGTTAACTTGACCCCATGCTGGCATGCGACGAAGGGCAACCTCGGTACTGCAGCAAACGGGAGAAGAGGTCGCTTGAAGAGGTCTCGGAAGCAGTTCTCTGACGTCCGTTCGCTAACACGGGGGGCGATGCGCTGCTGTGCCAGAGTTCCCAGCGGGTTCTTCGTCACGACGACGACTGCAACGGGGACTGAAATTGGGGGCGAAACATTAGACGAGCTTTGTATTTACGCGTCCGTGTGCGTGCGTGTACGTGTGTGCGTGTTCTTGCGTGTCTGTAGGTGCACGTGTGTGACGTGCGTGTACGTGCATGTACTTGTGTGTACGTGCGTGTGAGTGTGTGTACGTGTGCATGGGGCCAACTGCCTTCAACGCGAGTGCGCGTAGCGGTTTGTGTTCGAGCGGTCGCTCGCTAAGCGTTGGATTTCACTCTCTCGCTGTCCCCTCTTCACAAGGCGGTGAAGAAGGCGCGCACCCTGGAGCCCAGCGTGGAGCCCGAGAAGGCAGAGTAAGGATTCTCTCTCTCATCCCTCGACTAAATCATCGACACGTCGCCCGTGTATAGACCCCACACGTCACCTGTGTGTAGACCCCACACGTTACCTGTGTGTAGACCCCACGCGTCACCTCTGTATAGACCCCACGCGTCACCTGTGTGTAGACCCCACGCGTCACCTGTGTGTAGACCCCACACGTCACCTGTGTGTAGACCCCACACGTCACCCGTGTGTAGACTCCATGGAGGTCGCCCATCTCACTCCTTGCCAGGGTATGAAGGCAGTTTAGCAAGTGGATTGATTTCCATCAGTTTCCACCTATACGGGGGGTTGAGTGTCACCCTCCCCCCCACCGCCTTCCACACCTAAAAACGCTCATCCTGATATAGGACCACAGAACTTGGATAATCGTCGGAGCCGGTTCCGGCCAGCTTCCCGCTTGTCTGTGGTTGGCCGTGACCGTGCGGAAACTCACGAGCGTCACGGCTGCAAACTTCTTTCTCATTTCCACGGCATTTCATTTTGAAAGGGAGGAATACAATCAAAAGGGCATTTTTGGGGGGATTTGTTAAATTTAAGATCTTCTTGCTCGTCACAGCAAGGAGAACGGCGAGAAGACGGAAGGGGAGGACCAGACGGAGGGGACCCCCAAGAAGAGGAGGCGGCTGAAGCAGCCGAAGAAGGCGGAGGAGACCGAGGAGGAGGAGTCCGTATTCTGGAAAAATATCACCGCCTACCAGAAGACCTTCGTGGTGAGCTCCTTGTGACCCCAAGTGCTGGGCTGAGGTCAACCTGCCGTGTTTGTTTTTTTACTATACGGGGCAAAAATGTAAAACGCAACGGGGCTGTCGCTCTGTGTCTCCGCGTGCACGTAAACAAACGCATAGTAGAGGTTTGTGGGTTATATCGCGTAAAAATAAATGCGTCGTTAAACCCGCCACCATCCAACACAGCCAATTGGTAAAGTTTGTCACGTAAACAGAACGTGCTAATTTTTTACTAGCATAGCACGCCGGTGTTGTTGGAGAGTAAACCCACCACATTTACAATCTGAGTACGACGTTTCGCCAGTGATCACGACCAGCATCATCAGGCGGACAGGCAGAGTTGTGGAGAGATCCTTCTGCTTTGGTCTTAAACCAAATGCATTGTGTGACGTTCCTCAGCCCGTCGGCTTTTGGCACCACCGTTGTATGGGACATTCTTCGGCAACTGAATTCATTTGCCGAAGAAGCTCCCCCAGCTCACGTGTGTGGAGTGAAACCGAATTTTCTGTTCTTCATTTGTTGAAGAAGGCACCCAGGTTTTTTTTGTTTTTCAAGTGAACATCTCCAGAGAGCCAAATATCCCTCGGACGTGTTTTCCGGTTGTTACCGAGCTTTGCCCGGCACGAAGTCCAACGTCTCACTTGACAACTGAATTCTCCGAGCACGCGGGGCAAAACGTCGGACATCGTTCCCGGCGGACGCATGAGGCAGCACGGGTGATCCGCTCCTTCGCGTGGCACCGCCCGGCAAATGGGACGCGACCTAAGGAGGAGGGAGCTCTGGAAAGAATGCTTCACAGTTAAGAGGGCGGCCGTGTGCCGACTTGATGGATGGACGAATTTACAAAGCGACGGGCTCGCAGATTAATAAAAAAATTAAAATATTCATGAGCTGGCCGGGTGGCTGGGTGGGTGGGCGATAGGTAGTAGCGGGACCCATGGGAATTGCTTGCCGGGTGTTATTTTTGTTGGCGCTGTCAGATTTCTGAACTCGCTTCAGCTTAATTGCTGCCCACGTTCAGGACGCGCGCAGTAATTGTGTCGGTGCACGCGCGAGAGACGAGAGATCCATTCGGAGCTCACCATCGCCGGCGCGGGAGGACTGGCCGCTTGGCGAGAAGCTCGGAGACGCCGTGGTTGTTGACGGATGCGACAATCCGCACCTTCCCCACTGCGGCGGGATTAGCGACGCACGAATGAAACGAGATGCCGACCGCATGGGATCATCTGTTTTGCTTTCTTGCTTTTCGTGCATTGCGCATTGGGAGCCTAGGATGGAATGTGCATTATAAATGTGAATCGTTATAATCAGCGCGCGCAACACCGCGATGCGCCGCGTAACACGCTGCCGTGGTTACGTTCAACTTCGAACGAAGAGGAACAAATTGCAGAAATGGGAATGCAAAAAACTAAAGATGAATAGATGAGGAATGTGCAATGAGGGGTCGGTCTTCCCCGTCTCAGACACGAGAGAGAAAAGCGGCTCAGACGGCTAGAGGGGGGGGGGGCGATACGCGCTCCGTAAGACGAGAGAAAATCCACATGGGAAGAGGAAGGGCGAGATGCGGAAGGGAAGCACCAGTTTTCAGTTTCGGTTTCATTTATTAGGTATAGCCCTGTGAGCCATTCGGCTCTTGAATCGGGTGCAACTGCAACAAACAAAAAACAAAAACATGAACAAGAAAACATCTTAAAGTGACTACGTGACTATGTGCAAACAGAAAATCCAAGAAAAGACAGAAAAATATTGCAGAAAAAGCACCGTACACCAACACTGTGTGCAAAAATCCCAGTGGGATGCAAGTCAAACAACAACAACCACAAGCCAACTTAGATTAAGGCCATCAGTCTAACTCCGTACTACAACAAACAAACATGGCCAGGGGTGGAGGACGAGAGGCAGACCTAGATATTGGTGGCTCGAAGTGTGAAGGCCTGTGTGGGGGAGTGGATGTGGACAAGGTGGAGAGTCGTGTGTGTGTGTGTGTACGTTGAACTTCTTTCGCGCCATACGTAGCCAACCGTGCTAATCGGAGGTTCCGGCGGGGGGGAAGGAAGGACGGCAATGAATGATTGGAGAGGTGTGGGCAGGCATGAGCCCTTAGTAACGTCACGGTGGTGGGGTGAACAAAATGGTGCGAGCGGGATGGAATTAAAGAAGGCGCCGTGTGAACAAGATGGGGGACCAAAGGCAGATGAAAACATTCGTTGTCGAGTTTAATCGAGGCCCTAAATTGTGACGGATCTTGCAATCTCCAGAGAGTGAATCTTTACATACCTGATAAGAAAATGCATATACATTATGCCCAGACACGTACGTACGCGTGTTTGATGTTTAGTGGGTGAGAATACGAATTTGTTGAATTATCTTTCAATCGCTGTTGAGCGTGTAATTTGCATGGAGCAGTTGAGTACAAATTAATGAGAGGGTGTTTATGCCTGTCTCTCTCTCTCTATGCTCGACGAATTAATTAAAATCAATTTAGGGTAAAAAAAGAACACTTTTCCTTCTCTCGCTAAATTCGACTTGAAAACCGCAAAAGGAACCGTGATCGGGGAGACCTCCTGAGCGTAAGCAACAGCGAGAGTGGTGGCAAGCAAGCGGCGGCACTGCTCTTCTCCCGCCTTACCCCGAGAACCAATTTACACAGGGGGAGGGGACCGCAAGAGGTGGAGGGCATGTAGGATGAGCAACAACAGGAGCATTGAATGTGCGGCATTGTTGTTTGGGATAATGGAAGGGCCTGGAAAGAGAGGAAGACCTCGCAGAGAATTGCTTGTCGACGGCGAGGACATCATAAGAGATCGTTGCCAGAAAGAATGCAGCCACTGCCGGAGAATATTGGCACAAGATAGAGGAAAGTGGAAACAGATGGCAAAATGTTGGAGTGGAGACCTACGGGGCGATCTGCCCATGGGTCGTGATGATGATGATGAAGGTGGGGTGGGGGGGAGCAAGGCCGGTTGGGATTTCACTCGCCACCAATGTTAGCCGTGACCGGGGGACCGAACTCAGGTCGCCAGTTTCGTAGCGCGGTGCGCTAACCACTGTGCCACCCCTCGGGAACATGACCATCGCAGGGATTTGATCACGTTGCGAATTATTATCGTACATAATTGATGTACGGAATTGTACTTAATATGGGAGTTAATTTTCGTAATTATATCAGCTCATTGTAAGGTTCGGTTTATAGTTTTTACGCGGCGGTTAGGCTTTGTTTACATTATTTAATTCCCAATAAACATTTTGTTTGCTTTCAATATCTCCGAAGCTCTTCAAAGCCTCATAATTGACGTACCAGTTTTAATATTTTAAACACTGAAGCATGCACGCACACACACACACACATGCCACGTGCTCTATACTGTGCGTCTTTCTTGTTGGGTTCTTTTCCAGAATTCATTGGCTCGGAATTTCTACAACCTCAGGATGCTGGCACTGTTCGTCGCGTTTGCAATCAACTTTATTCTTCTCTTCTACAAGGCAAGATGCCACCATCATCACCACCACCACCACCAATATCATCATCGTCACAATCCGTGATCTGCTTACCCCACGATGGACGGAAGGGCATCCATTAAAGGGAACTCTACAGAGCACCTCTTTGGCAATATTTGGGCCTACTCTTCAATGCTGGCCAGATAACTCGGAAGAAGAGGGAATATGTAAGGTGTGTTTCTTTGCTGATATGGCTCCTACCCTGTGGAATTCTTTAGGTTAGAAACACTTAGTCTCTGCCGCTCTCCAGTTGCCCGGGAGAAAGGTGGGGTCAAGTTTTGCCCACTCCTGGCCCCAGCTGGTTCAAGAAACTTAGCAAACTAAACTCAGGGATTGCCCGACCCTCAACATTTTCAAAACGAACTTAAAACCCCAAACCTGTTTCGCCTGGCATTCACAGACGAAAACTAAACATTCTCAAATGTACGTTTGTAATGTAACCCGGTTACTCTTCTAAGTGTGTATGTACGAATGTTGAACTTCCTTCCCACAGTACATAGCCAACCGTGCTAATCGAGTGCATGCTTGTAATGTTTTAACGGAGGTCGAGAATGTTACGTCGAAGGGACGCCTTGAGAGAAGTGAATTTTGATTGGTTTACGTTCCGCTCGGGCTGCAATCCCAAAAAAGACACAAGCCCAGATCGGCGCGGTCGGCCACGTGCGGTGCGAAAGAAGTTCACCGTAGATGCGTGCGTTGCATCTTGTCGCTCGGCACTAATCCTGAACGCTCCGAACGCCGGTGACTCGCGCGGCCAGGTGACGACCGACCTCAACGAGATGGCGGAGGAGCTGGAGGAGGCCGCCGGCATCGACCTCGACGACCTGCTGGGCTCGGCCGTCGGCGACGATGACGACGGAGGAGGAGGAGGAGGCAATGGCGGAGGCGGCGATGATGATGACGACGACGACGAGGACCTCTCCTACTTCATCCTGGAGGAGAGCACGGGATACATGGCCCCGTCGCTCAAGTTCCTCTCCATCGCCCACACGGTGCTCTCCATCCTCTGTATCATCGGATACTACTGCCTTAAGGTGCGCCGGCCTGCAGAGGGGGACGGGGGGGGGCGAGCAAGGGGATTCACGGTCGTCCGTTACACGCGTGCGTGTGTGTGCGTGTGTATGTGTTGTGGGGAGCGGTGGTGTAGCTGTTAGCGCGCTGCGCTACGGACCTGGCGACCCGGGTTCGATTCCCGCTCACGGCCAACACCACTGTGACGATTATCTGAACCGGTACTGGGCCTCCCCTAGGTCGACTCAGCCTCAAATGAGTAGCTGGCGCGATGTGTAAACATCACCACTAGGGATACAAAGACGGCCGGGCGTGGTGTTGGCCACCAATCCCCTCGTGTGACGTGCCGGCCTTCATAGGTGCTTGCTAACAGCACTTTCCCCTCCAGTCTGTAAAAGGCTATACGGGGGGATCTTTGTCTTTGTACGTGTGTGTGGGGAGCGGTAGTGTGGTGGCTAGCGCGCTGCACTACGAACTCGACGACCCGAGTTCGATACCCGCTCACGGCCAACACTAGTGACGATTATCTGAACCGGTCCCAGGCCTCCCCTAGGTTAACTCAGCCTTAAACGTGTGGCGTGTAAACATCGCCACTCGGGAGACAAAGGTGGTCGGGCCTGGTGCTGGGCACCCACCCCTCGTGTGCCGTGCCGGCCTTCATGGATGCTCGCCTAATAGCGCTCACCCTTAAAGACTGTAAATACTCTACGGGGGGATCTCTGCGGGTGTCAATCTGATTCACAATTCGTTGTTTTGCGCAGGTGCCGTTGGTCGTGTTCAAACGGGAGAAGGAACTGGCCCGGAACCTGGAGTTTGACGGTCTGTACATCACGGAGCAGCCGGACGACGACGACATCAAGGGCCAGTGGGACGGACTCGTCATAAACACCCAGTACGTGCGCGCGCGCGCGCGTGCAAGTCAACCACGTAATGCGTGCGTCAACGGAGTTACCCACATGCGCCAGGTGGCCCAGCGGCAGAGCGAGCGGCTCGCAGTCGGAGAAGGAAACCGGTGCTTTGTGGAATTTCTGCAACTTGGCTCAGGGCTGTGTTAACAGGAGATGAGCGACTAATGCATCGATGCTCATTTGACCGGGAAGTCACTGTCGATTTTGATGATCTGGGAGTTACTGCGATATCGTGCTTCACGATGCGATACGATAAAAAATTTCCAATTGCACTATGTGAGTCCAGTTTGACCATGGGAGTCCAGTTTTACCATGGGAAGTCCACTTTTACCATGGGAGGTCCAGTTTCACCATGGGAGTCTAGTTTCACCATGGGAAGTCCACTTTTACCATGGGAAGTCCAGTTTTACCATGGACGTCCAGTTTTACCATGGGAAGTCCAGTTTTTCCATGTGAGTCCAGTTTTACCATGGGAAGTCCAGTTTTACCATGGATGTCCAGT
>CM025662.2:4112234-4125565 GCA_014621495.2 Entosphenus tridentatus
CAAGGCGGTTTTACCAAGTGTCCCTGCTATCTTTGCCTTTGGGACAGCAGGGACACCAAGGCACACTACCAGAGGCGGGACTGGTAACAGCAGACCGAGTTCTCTGTGGGGAAGAACGACGTCAAGTGGGAGCCACTGGTGGACCCCTGGAAGGTGCTGATGCCACATCAAATTGGGCCTTGTGAAATAATTTGTCAGAGCTGTAGATATAGAGTCGGCAGCCTTCCAGAACCTTCAAGACTTCTTCCCTAAGCTGTCTGAAGCAAAAGTCAAAGCCGGTGTCTTCATCGGAACACAGATAAAGAAGACCCTGGAGTGCATTGAATTCCCCAAGAAGCTCACTAGTAAGGAGAAAGCGGCTTGGAACAGCTTTGTCAGAGTGGTTCGTGGCTTCATGGGCAATCACAAGCTCTAAAACTATGTGGAGCTGGTTGAGACTGGTGAAAAACTACGGCACAATGTGCTGTAGGATGTCCCTCAAAGTCCACATCCTTGATGCTCATCTTGATAAATTCAAGGAGAACATGGGAGCGTACTCGGAGGAGCAAGGCAAGCACTTCCACCAGGATATACTGGACTTTGAATGCCGCTACCAAGGACAATTTAACAAGAACATGATGGGAGACTACATTTGGGGGCTGATTCGTGAAAGTGATTTACAACACAATTGTAAATCTCGAAAAACTACTGACTTCTAAATCTTTTGTAGTAATTCTTGTATTACTTTAGTATATATACATGTTAATTTTTATTCATATGTAGTTTTTTTCTGACTTCATGTGAACGAAAAGACACAAATTCTCAGTGAAAATAGGTAAATTTCTAAATATCACTGACCTGGTCACAAAAGCAAAGTTTGTGGGGAATAATAGTCATTTTCTATACTTTTTAGACATAAGCAATTACGAAATAACACTTACTACCCAGGAACACAAATTGTGTTACATAGTGTGATAACAATGAGTCCACGTTGCCAGAGCAGAGATTGGTCCTGCCTAAGGTGGCGAGAGTTTAGCAATGCCGATGTGTTTATTTGGCAAATAAAGAGTGGATTGTTTAATATCCCACTCATCCAAACGGTTCGAACATGTCTCACGGTTATTAGCCGCATCAATAACTTGGAACCGCTTATAGCTTTGCCGCCCTCAGCTGTTACCGACAAATGAGACGTCTGGTCTGACTGGACTCTTGCACCACGCCATCGCCACTACCCCCATCATCATCACCACCACCCTTCCCGTGCCTCCGATTAGCGCGGTTGGCTACGTAGGGTGTGAACGAAGTTCAACGTGTGTACAAAAGCAGCATGCGGGAAACACAAAGCTGCATTTTTTTGCATGCGCTAAATTGTGGTGCGTGCCTTCGACGTTTACAAAACGCACTGCCGTTTACTGAATGCAGAAAGCACGCACGCGGTTACACATGACTCATCGATTTTAATGTTTTTTCAAATTCTTACATTTTCTGCAATGTCTCTACAGAAGCATAATTTGTGCTAATGGACCCATCATAAAACAAAAAAGAAACACTAAACGTTCGTCAGTAGCACATCCTTAAAAATAAATATATATAAAATAGGTGATGATTCAGCCATCTTCATAGCACCTAAATGGAATTAAATGTAATGAGTTCTTTGCTCGGAAGAAGCGCCCATCAACTGACACGTCGCCGATTTTACGTGAATAATGCGTCCGCTAATTTGCAACGCGCACAATTTTCTCTTTGCCCGAAGCAGCGACCCTGAGGCGCGGAGAGCCCAGCTCAGAGATCCGCTCAGTAAAAGTCAAATAAAAGGGGATTTTTTTTTTTGAGAAGGCGCTTAACGGTAGAGGCCACGGTGTTGTTCGTGACGAACGAGTTTCTTGTTGTTCTTGCTGCTAATTGTGCTTTGCGCACCACCGCCAAAGCAGCAACAGCAGCAGCAATCGGCAAACGACAGGTAACAAAAAAGAAGCGCCGCCGTTCAAAGAAATCCAATTGGAGATGCGCACCCGCAACAGATTTCTTGCGAATCATCATCATCGTCGTCGTCATCATCGTCGTCGTCATTGTCGTCGTTGTCGGCATCACCATCCATGGGCAGATCACCCCGTAGGTGTCCACTGAACATTTCATCATTTGCTTCCACTTTTCTCTCTGTCTTGTGCCAATATGGCTCAAGTAGTGGCCACAATCTCCTGTGATATCCTCGTCGCCAAGCCATTCTCTGTGAGGTCTTCCTCTCTTTCCGGTTCCTTCCATTTGCCCGAACAACAACAACAACAACACTGTTAATCTTCCATTTGTTGTCCATCCTACGTACGTGTCCAGATAGTGCCAGTTCCCATCTCATCACTGCCTGCATCGTTAGGTCTTCTTCTATTTGCAACCTTTTTCCTAATTCTACGTTGCTCACTCCTTTTGCGAATGGATCGAATTTAATATATTCGTTTTTTGGCAACCAACACGTTGTGCCGGAATATTTTTTTGTTTTGTTTCGGTTCAACATGTAGGCTTTCCCAACCGATATTATTCGTTGTTTACCGTGACAAACCTTACTGGCTGTGTCGGGTGGTGGAGGGTTACGGCACATTCATACTTACGCGTTCTAACCCAAAAACCTTTATTACGAACACTTGTTTTGCCGTGTTGCTCTCGCAGTCCTGGCTCTACCTGACGTGGTACATGATCATGTCCATGCTGGGACACTACAACAACTTCTTCTTTGCCACCCATCTGCTGGACATCGCCATGGGCGTGAAGACACTGAGAACCATCCTCTCGTCCGTCACCCACAACGGCAAGCAGGTGGGGAACATTGCCACCAGCACCCAGCTCAGTCGGTCCTCAGAGATCCCCGTTTTACGTTCTTGTGCGTGCGCACGTGGGTAGGAAGCGGTAGTGCTACCTACCAGCGTGTGGGCACGTGTTTGTCTCCGCAGGCGGATGGGCTTCATTCTGGTTGTCGCCTATTCCACGACAGACCAAAGCCGAAAATATTTCTCGATCGGCCCAAGTTGATTAAAAACAAAAACTGCGCGGTTTATTGCGATGAAGTACAACACATACCGGGCACTGGATTGTGGTGCAAATCAATTCCTGTTGCCACCTGAACGCAGCAGGCCATTCCCAGGCTGTCCGTGTCAAACCCTGACAGGTGACAACCCTAAGCGTGGTTGTTTAGCGAGCACCGATCAAAACCAGAACATTGCACGACAGGGCCGTGTGATCAGCCCTTGTTTCCCCCGGTGCTGCTGTTTACACACCGAACCAGCAACTCATTTAAGGCTGAGTAGACTCAGCAGAGCGCCCAGAATCAGTTCGGTCAGGAATGAAACTCAAATCGCCAAGGTTCATTGAGCAGTACACTAGCCGCTGCTCCACCACTTCCCATAATATATACATACAACAAACGGACTGTTTGGGCAAATGCTGTAAGCAAGCACCTATGAAGGCTGGAACGGTACACGAGGGGGTGGGTGGCCAGCAACCACGCCCGACCGCCTTTGTCTCCCTAGCGGCGATGCGTGCACATGCGCACGCACGCACGCACACGTACACTATGAGCAGTGCCGAACATTAATCAGCATATTGGAAATGTCTGGTAATTCTTTAGAGCATTTTAAATGAAACACACACACCATACGAGCGTGAGCATTAAAACAAACGGGCTTTTTATAATTGTTTTTGCTGCCATCGCATACAGGTTTCGTACAGGTCCTGCAAGGGTTAATGAGCGATTTGTGTGCAGGGCTGGCTCCTGTGCTGCTAAACCCCATTAGTAATAAATCGTTAATGGAGGACCACTCGTTACGACCTCATCCCAGGCAATTTCTGATCATTAACCTTGTCGCCCGCCGCACGTTGCTTCTACCGCTTGTCCACCAGCAACGGCAGAACGACCGAGACTTTCTGTCGCTGAAATGATGGCCCCGCAAGGATTGTTTCGCGCGCGTAGGGATGCGACGAGTTCCCTCGTCGATTCCTCAGCTCCCGTGTGTGTTGGGGCCACATTTTTGGAAGGCCACACGGTAATGGGGAGATTCGCGGAGGAGAGTGGCGCTGCCACGGACTCGGCGTGATCTCCAAAGGGGTTAACCTCTCGACCAGTAGCAGCACAAACATGCGTCAGACGGCCGAGCAGATGTGCTCGCGCAATCCACATCCCCCGCCCTCACCGACGCAACATCTTCTCGTTGAGACTGGCTCCCTTCGGGGCTGCGCTTGACGCGCGCGCGCACACACAAAAACTATTTGTGCTCGTAATAAAAGAAGACTGACGTCTATAATGTATGCATATAAAAAAAACATGATTTTCACACCGTAATTTATTTTCCCAGGCGTTGTTTCATTCGTTCGGACAGGGTCTGGTTGCTCCTCGCTCAGAACGTAGCCTCTCTGTGCCAATACACTTACATTGATGGCATCTTAGTTTTTTTTACCGCAATCCATTTATAACGGGGTGCCATGGTGGTGGGATGTTAACTACCTTGCCAGGTATGAAGGAGGTCGTGGGTACGATCCCGACCCTGCATGTCTTTCTCTCTCCCCGTGGCCGCATGGATTTTTCTCCGGATCCTCTGGTTTTTCCCTGCACATTTAGATTCAACACGCGTTTAGAAGATTTGGCTGCTATAAATTTCCACATGATGATAAGCCACTTCGTTGAGCCATCATTTGTGGCCAGGTCGCTTCTGAAAAAGAGCTATAGAGAGTTCAGTGAGCCTTACCTGGTAAATAATAAAAGTAAACGGTCATTTTGAAGTCTTTGAGGTTGTGTTTGTGGCACTGAATGTTGCAGTCGTCCCACAAAGTGGTACTCCTCATTGTATTCACACCAGAGGAATAGTCATGAGCCGAGTTGACCCCCAACCACAATTTGAAATCACAGCCTTTAGATAATGCATCAGACCGCTATTGCCACTGTCAATGGCGGAGCCAGGATTTTCAGGTTGGGGGGGGGGGGGCAACCCCTCCAGCAATGAAAATGATAGAGGAGTTGTTAGTGAGTGAGGACTTGTCCCTTGCTTTTTATTCAACACGTGTGCGGCGATGGCGCAGCCATCAATCGAGGGTCGAATTCGAACCGTGTGTGATCGGCATCGCGCTCGCTGAAGGTGAATTCTTTCAGGGAAGTCGTGGACTGTATACGCAACTTGCGACAAGTCTGAATCACTTATAACCGCTTTGCCGTTACTAATTGCCAATTATGGACTCAGACTATTGCCCTATCATCTCATAGAGTCCCTGGCACATAATAATATGCTACACAGTGGCAGTGGGGGTCGCAAAATGTCGATTTATTACTAATAAACCCCAATGATCCGATCGAAGTTAGGGATTTTGATCGGATCATTGGGGGGGCAAGTGCCACCCCCCCTCCCCCACTGGCTCTGCCAGTTGCCACTGTGCCATGTGACCAAGTGTAAATGTCTTGACAAACATTTTAACTTTAATTTGAACTCACCTTGCATTAACCGTAGCAGCCAATTATCGTTATTCGTGTAAAGCATGCACACGAGGCTGTGTTTTGCTGATTTCATGCTACGCTTGCAATTCCGTGGTCAAGCATGGATGGACAAAGTCTTAACTCATTCTCATCATAGCCACGATGAATCCACTACTGTTGGTAGAAGATGTTTTTGGAAAATAAAACATTTGGGGGGACAAAGGCTTCGAGATTTAAGTGCGTCAAGGAAACTCTTCATGCCTTTCGCCAACAATATCAATCTGGATCCCAGGAGAGAATCCTCTCCTGGGAATTATCCATAATCGATGGGTTTTTTTTGTTTGTTTTCTGGATAATATTGGTCGCGAAAGCCTACGTGTTAAATGTTCCTGGGAATTCTCTCTTGGGAATTCTAGATCCCAGGAATCCAGAAATACAGAATTCTTCCTGGGATCCGGGAGAGAATTCTGGACCCCAGGAGAAAATTTTCTACTGGGAATTCTCTCCCAGGAGAAAATTCTGGATCCCAGAATTCTCTCCTGCAATCCCGAAATTCTGGAATCCCGAATTCTGGATCTGAGAATGCTCTCCTCCTCGATCAGTTCCCAGCCTCTCAATCCCGCCAGAGACGCTCGGCACTCCTTCACGAGTTTGAGCCTCTGCTGACTGTGTGTGACGTCGTGCAGCGTGCATTTGTATAATGAGAACTGGGGTGCGCTATTTTTGAAGGTCATGGAAACAATGTGCTCGCATGGTTCCCCAGTTTATTAAAAACAAAAATAAGCCACCTGCGTGGTGGTGCATATCTCTGCAACGCCGGCAAGGTTCGCTTCAGCGAGCGGCGTGCAGAGGGTGCTGGCGTGACGTGGGGGTTAACGCTCTTCCTTTGCTTGTCCCATGGGATAATCTTTCCCCCGCCGTAGGAATGTGGAATTTTCACTGCCGGCTCACGGCCGTAAACGGGAGATTAGCACCAATGCCTCAATGCTCATTTGAGGCCGCGTGCGTGTGTGTGAATGTATACGTGTGGCGCAGTAGTTCGTGTGTCGCACTCCAGACCCGGCGGCCCGAGTTCGATTCCCGCTCACGACCAATAACAGTGGCGAATTCTTAACCGGTTTTGGGCCTCCCCTATGTTGACTCAGCCTCAAATGCATACCTGGTGCGGCGAATGGCGGTTGTTATTGCTGTTCAAGTGCTGTGTGTGAGGGGCGGTGGCATTGTGGTTCTCGCACGCTGCACTACGAACCTGGCAACCTCGGTTAGATACCCGGCTGCGGCTAACATCAGAAACAAGTTTGAACCTGTTTTGAGCCACCTCCCGTAGGCTGACTCAGCCTTAAACGAGCACGAGGTGTAAACATCAGCAGCAGGAAGAGACGACGATGCGCTGCACGTGGTGCTGCCCACGCCACCCCCCCTCGTGTGCCGTGCCGGCCTTTGTACGTGCTCGCTAACAGCATTTGCTCCAACAATCTACATAGCCTACATGGGGGGGAGGGGGGGGGAGTGGGAGGGTGGCATCTTTGTCATTGTCTTTTGTTTGTGCGCGTAAGTGATCCTACTTCTGAAGCTCTGCTCCGAAGGTCATTAGGAATCGGACATGAGCCGTGCTGATGGCTCCAATGCTGTGCGTGCGTGTGCGTGTGTGCGTGTGCGCGTGTGTGCGTGTGTGTGCGCGTGTGTGTGCGTGTGTGCTGCGCAGTTGGTGCTGACGGTGGGGCTGCTGGCCGTGGTGGTCTACCTCTACACCGTCATTGCCTTCAACTTCTTCCGCAAGTTCTACAACAAGAGCGAGGACGAGGACGAACCCGACATGAAATGCAACGACATGCTCACCGTGAGTGGAACTCCGCTCCGCTCGCTGGAGACCTCATCAGTGACCCCCGCCTATCTCCTCCCCCCCCCCCGCCGGCCAACCGAACCCCTTTCCTGGCTTCTTGCTTCCCCGTGAACTTTGCACGGCGGTGAATGATTGCGTTCGGACGCCGCGCGGTCGACACACTCGTCTCCGCCACGAGTGGAAGATAAGGGACGCTTCCCATCGCTTAAATCTCTACGGGGGCCCTTTTTCTTTTTTCCCACTGTCATTGGTATTGAATGATGGAAGAAAAAAATAATAGGCTTTACACTCTCTGGCATTCATACATGGAGGGTGTTAAGGTGATAGACGCCCTGTTACAAGGCGTTCGAGTCTGCATTAACAAACATTTGCAAAGAAATATGTTTTTGATACTTTACACACTGTACAGCAGATGAGCGCCCGCCTCAGTGTGAGCTACTCCGGAGGATTTCCCGTGCTGCAATTCGTACGAAACGACCGTGGAGTTCCACAGTTTCTGGCCCTTATTCGTCAACTTATACACGATGGATGAGAAGCCTTTTGTAGGCCCGTAATGGCAGCGAGTCCCTCAGGCTGCCTCCGCCAAACGGGCAGAAGGCAGCGCTGCTGTTCTTGGTGGCCGAGCGAATGGATGAATGAAGGAAGTAATTTAAAGCCATCTCAAGTGCGGTTCAGTCATCGTCGTGTTCTTAATGTGGGGCCGCAGTCCAATGAGATTTATGAACCCGTGTAAAATACGTCCTGTTAACCGAGGTTATGCGAGGAGAGTTACGGTGACGTCCTTAAAGTTTCAAAGACAATGCGCACCCGTGCTCATGCCACCATTTGCTGGGCCTCATCTCCATCGGAGGCCCAAAGCCAAGGGTGTGCATTCCACTTTCCTATGGCAAGGACCAGTCGATCCACAAGACAATCACTCTTGACTTTTCGCGCAAGCATTCACGAGCAAATTAATTGGCCGAACATCCCAATCCATGGATTGTTTTCAATTCGCGATTCATACATGGGCGCAGACTGCGGTGCCCACGGAGGCCGGGGGGGGGGGGATTAAAGGTCAAAGGTCCGCACAGATGGGCTAGGAACCCCCCCCCACCCTTCGCTGTTCTCCTGCTGGTCACCTCGTAGCCCCAGCGGACTGGGCAATCTCGCAGCACACGTTGATCTCTGTGTGATCCATCAACTTCACTTCCATGAGACACGAAGGAGACATTGCGGCGATACACTACTCCGCCGCTGCTGATGCAGTTGCCTGGCTTGACCACCTGAATGTGAAATTGGGGTTGTTGCCTCTGCATCTACATCAGCCGTACGGACGAATAAGATGAAGAAGGAGATGAAGAAGAAGACAGAGAAAGACGAAGAGGACGACTTCGAAAGCGACTGCGTCGTTGTGGGTGCACACACCCTGCTGCTGCTGTGGCTGCGGCTGCTGCTGCAGCGGCATAGTGGCGAGCATTGCTGCCGCGGTCTAACGATCAGCAGCACGCTGGGCTTGCAATTCAAATCTCATTGGACTGCAGCCCCACAAAGCCTCTGCAAATCTCCCCCCCCCTCACCGCTTCTGTCCACCCAGCAGCGCACGTGGGTTCACCATGGTTAAAAGACACCTCGAGACAACCAATATCAATGTGGAGTCGTCGGATGGAAAATGTGAAGAGGCAACCGTAAGCAGTGGAGAAGTGGCCGCGCGGCCGATTCGGTCAAGAGAGTTGAAGACAAAAGGGCACAACATTCGTTTTTATCGGCACCAAAGCACCGGCGGCAATGGCACGACACGAATCCCATCCAGCGGACGAGCGGCAAACTCTTGCCCCCCACAGATGTTCCCGCTCAAGGGCTGGGCTCTCATCCCGCTAGCACGCAGGAAAATGCTGCCGCAGCTAGCCGTCCTCCGCGGTCATCATCGTTCGCGATGGACAGCCGAAGAAAGAAGAGACGATCGGCAGGGTCTCGTGCGATTGCGTGAAGTGAGGGTACGCCCACCGCTTTCCAAGGTGTCTGACCAGCGTGGAAAAGTAGGCCAGCATACCCTCCTGGAGGCGGGGGGGGGGGGGTTTCTCGCGGCCCTTCTTTTGTTGTTCGGAGGTGTGTGTGGCCCAGCAGTGGCGTGAACAACCAATATCAGGGCTGCACCTTTGCCCCCCCCCCCGCTCCTTCACCTTATCCGATGTCCACTTTCGCAATTACCGCGACGTGGTATCACTGATGAGCTTGCAGCTGGAGTTCACGCCATCGTCAGGGTAAAGGGCCGAGCATTGCTTGGCTCTCCGCGTGACATTTCGGGCGAAATCCGTACGGCAAAAGGTTTCGAATAATTGCCACGCGACGGTCGCAGGTGTTGCCTCTTAACACGGTGTTGGTGTTCAATTCGGTGTTCGAGGGGGCCGGCTGCTTGGCCCCCGGCGATGATTTATTGCGCCTGCCTGGTTGGCGCGCGAAACGGGGAGGGGGGGGGGATAGAAGGAAGGTGGTGAAAATCCGGAGGAATAACAAGCGGTGTGCGTGGGGGGGGGCGTTAACGACCGGTGGTGGTTGCTCGTACCGGCGGTTGCCCGTACCGGTTGCTCATACTTGGTTACTTGTACCAGCGCTTGGGTTGCCTGGAGTGGTCTGTCGCGGACGCTCGCCGGTCTGTTTGGACCTCACGGTTCGATTCATGGGCAGGCATCCGGTTACTTTTGCCACGAGGGGTTTTAGCGAAGTGCCCTGCCAACTCTACGTACGTACACAACGTACGTACGTTGAACTTCTTTCGCACCATACGTAGCCAGGCCGTGCAAATCCGGAGGATGCCGGTTCAATTTTTCTCCCGGCGCGGCAAGTTGAAACGATGTTGGCAGTGATTTTTTTTAAAATCCCTCCCAACCCACCTCTGTCCACCCAGCAGCTTACATAGGTGTACGCCGCAGTCAGGCGATTGGAATGTCGCGTGTGGTGGGGTGAAGTGTGGCTCCGTCCACCTCATCTAAGAGCAGATCAAATACCTCCTAGATAGGTTCTGGGAGGTGGAGACCCTACTGCCTGCAGCAGTAACGCGATCGAGCAATTGCAGGGCTGCATCCCTTTACCTACTGTCCCTTGTGACACGTGCCCTTCATAGGCAACTGAAATAACAAGAGATAAAGAGCCTGCCCGTTGCCCAGGGAATGTGGAATTTCCACCGCTGGACTTGGGGGGACCCACCAAATGAGATGGCGGGGAGCCCCAATGCTGATTTTCTGTTTGGAGACACAAATTGCCTTTTGAAACACAAAGAAACGGCCAAGATCCTCCGCTTATCCTGCAGAGCGTCAGCAGGTGCACGAGTGATCCACGCATCAACGCAGGCTTGGCGATGTGTTTAATTTTGTTTGTCCTTCCCCCGGCACCTGCGACTAGCACGGTTGGCTACGTGCTGTGTGAAAGAAGTTCGCAGTACATACAATGAAGACGGTGGTGTGGCAAGAATCTCGTCATTGTTTGAAGCTTAAATGGCTGAGCTGAGGTCCTGGCCAGGGTTCACATCGCTTGGCACTGATTTTTGCACTTGAGCAGGAATCGGAAGCTACGTTGCTGGGAGTGTAACGCAGTGTGCAAACCACTGTGCCACCACTCCCCGATTATAAGTGTAAAGCCCTTTGGCAATTCGCTGCGCGGCTGAAGGTCACACCCGCCCCTTGTTGATGATGGGGGTGGTTTGACCATACTTCACCATACTGGTCGGTGCAGGTCGGTGAAAGGGATGCCCAGAACAATTTCAGGCATCACTCACGAACTGACGTCAGCCGTGGCCAGGAATCAAACCCAGGTTGTGGGGTTTGTCGCATAGTACACTCACCACTGCGCCACCGTTCCCCCATAATTATAAATGTGTACGGCCCTTTGTCAACCCACTGCTGGGATGAATGCCCCCCCCGACTGCGTCAGTGGTTTGGGTTGTTTGACCATACTTCGCTTATTGTTAGCCGTGGCCAAGCGTTAAACTCAGGTGAGCAAGTTCAGAGCACAATGTGCAAACCGCCACACCAACGATGCCTCCCTGTTGTTCATACAAATACGTAAATGCCCAAATTTTGCAACGTGCATGTTGCCCAAACATTCTTAAACGAGCACTGGATGTCAGCGGTACTGTGTAGTGGAATACAATATTGAGTGATGCCACGCTGGCGGCTGGTGCACGAGCAGCACAAAATAACAGAAAACTCGACGCACGCGCGTCAGACATACTGTGGCCTTAACAAAAAAAGAGATATATTTATAAACAAATATAATTTTTTGAAAAATATTTCACAAAAATATTTTTTTCATATTAAAGAAATATAACAAATATTATTAAAATGTAAAAAAACATTTTAAATAAAAGAAATAGAAAAATATTTTTTATAAATATTTAAAAAAACAACTTATTCCAATAGGCAACGTTTTGGGCAATTTGTGTACTGTGAAAAAAGTGCTCGAGCCAGAAACATCACCAACATCGCCTCTTATAATATTTTCTTCCTTTTAAGGCCACACACAGTTTTTTATTGCCAAATGCGTTGCTTTAAAAAAATATATATATTCACTAATATTATCCGTGTCATATTTTTGAGAGGAAATAACATTTGTTTTAATAAATAACTCCCGCTATAAAATACTATACAGCCCATGTGCACAACCTTACAAAGGTTATGCGAGGGATATATATATACGGGTATGGATTTAATTTGGGAGCATGATGAATGGATGGCAGATGCAGGTCCACAGATAGAGAGAGAGAGGATGTTCCGGAATGCAGAGAATGTTCCGTGGAAGAGAATGAGCTTAACTCTGTGTGCGACGTACCACAACATTCCCGCTAATCACCACATTATAAATTAATCCATTCTCCATCGCCATACGCATCCCGACGGGACGGCCCCACCAGGGAGAGAGATGGAACGATGAAATCATTGCCCCCTGCTTCCGATGCTTATATCGACGGTCTGAGCGGATCGTTATTTTCTCGTAAAAAATCATCGTCGAGGAGACGGATCCATGAAATCGGCTCCTGCTGCAGGCGGCAGGTCGATTTATTACGTCGCAAGAATTGTGAGCGATTGCCCGGCAGATTGGGAAGGGTTTCTTCATCCAGCAGTGGACTGACCATGGCCAACGATGCTGGTGTTCGTCGCACGCCCCAGGCCAATCCGCTTTCTTGCAGCATTTTGACCAAGTGTAATTGTCCCACACTCGAACAAAACTACCGGCGTGACATTGTCTGCCCTACGACCAAGCCACCGACAGCATCGTTCATAATTTGTTTATTTTGTCCTCTTCACCCCGCACCCCTGATTAGTATGGTTGGCTACGTACGGTGTGAAAGAAGTTCTACGTACATACAGATAGTGTAGGTGTAATGTCAATTCGCGGTATAAACCACCTACACCACCCCTTGACAAACAAACAAATCAAGTTCGACTCGAACCATGAACTCCTGCAACTAGCGGCGAACGCTCTACGGCTGCGGGCCCCATCTCGACCCAAAACGTGTGAAGCTGACACTTTGCGAAACGACACAAAAAAATCGTCATTTATGAAGTTTTTTTTTATATACAGTAAAACCTTGGATTGCGAGTTACTTGCTCTGCGAGTGTTTTGCAAAACGAGCAAATTTTTAAATAAATATTAATTTGATAAACGAGCGAGGTCTTGCAATACGAGTAGTACGTGTATACGCTTTGTCTGCCGAGCGTCACGTGATCACAACTGATTTACGAGTGCTTTGATATACGAGTGCTTTGGATTACAAACACGTTTCCGGAACGAATTATGCTCGCAATCCAAGGTTTTACTGTAGTTTACATTCAAGTCAGCTAACCAAGGCTCTCAGCAGGTAAATCCCCGCGACGTCTAGTGGAAACCGATCCACGGTTACTCCTCAACGAGGTCATGGAGATCTTCGGATCGATGCCTCATAAGCGCTCCCGAGGTTAAGGCCTCTGTTTCTGCAGGGGGTGACCGGGAATTTACCACCCTGCAGTCCCCAAGCTTTGGGAACGCTTTGCCTTTGCTGATAAGGGGCCGTCCATAAATGACGTCACGCACCTTGGGGGGGGGGGG
>CM025662.2:4125965-4139289 GCA_014621495.2 Entosphenus tridentatus
CACGCCGAACGCACAATTCACAATTTTAGAGAAAGTTTTCTACCTGAGGAATTGCGCGTTTGTAAGGCGTAAGTCCAGCTTTTTTATGATCCGTATTAATGAGACTGCAGATTCTACTCGCTTTTGAAATGTGTATTCGTGCTATATATATCGTAAGTTCGCGAAGGCTGCAACTTTTTCTCAATGCGCAAACTTTTTCTCGCCCAAAAACGAAGCCCGTTCGTCTCTGTTAGTTGTATTGAAACATGGAATATCGAGCTCCTGCAAGTTAAGGTCATTTGCATGAATTATTATTTTACAGTATAATGAGCCCCCCCCCCCCTCCAAAGTGTAATGGCTCAAAGACGGAACTTGCAATCCAGAGGTCGCTGATTCGATCCCAGGCACGGCAGGTGAAACTGTTAAAACAAAACAAAACTTTCAAAAAATTTATTTTATTTTAACAGTTAAGGTCCAATTAGCGATTTAGCTCTTTTTCAGTGGCGACCTGTCGCAAATGATAGCTGAACGAAGTGGCTCATCATCCTCATGTGGACATTTATAGCAGCCAAATACTCAAAACACGTGACATCGATCCTAAACGTGGAGAGAAAAACCGGAGGACCTGAAGAAAAATCCACACGACCACGGGGAGAGCGAGAGACACGCAAACTCCAAATATACAGCAGGCGTCAGGATTGGGATCGAACCCACATCCTCCTGTATACCAGGCGCGGTAGTTGACATCCGATAGTTTTTAGTTGGATTGTTCTGCCCAACCGCCACGAAGCGTTTCACGAGCGAGCCTGATCTTCTCCCCCCGCGCAGTGCTACATCTTCCACCTGTACGTGGGCGTGCGCGCCGGCGGGGGCATCGGAGACGAGATTGAGGACCCGGCGGGCGACGAATACGAGGTCTACCGCATGATGTTCGACATCACCTTCTTCTTTTTCATCATCGTCATCCTCCTCGCCATCATCCAGGGTGAGCCGTGCCGCCGCTAACGCACCCCGGGTGTTTTTTTTTTTACATTTCATTTGGCGCTCGCGTGTGCATGCGTGTGTGTTCGGCCGGATATGGGGGATTGGATGGGCATGGCACGGGCTAGAGAGGAGATGGAGTGATGTGGTACAGGAGGATGTGGAGTTGAGTGAACTTGCCGAAGACTGGTACCAGTGGTGTCAAGTTCGGCCTCTGTGGAGGAGGCTCGTGAAGGACGCTGCTACTGGGCAGTTGGAGGCAGTCGCCCTCCAGCAACAACGGAGGGCGTTGGAGCGACGCTCACAATGAGCGGAGTGCCTGGTGGCTAAAACACAGCGAGTTGGCACAGTAGGCGGCACAGGTGGTGCATCGGCCACTCATCTCAGTGTGGACCAATCAGTTTCAAAGACAACGCATGTATTATCAGAGAAGTGTGGTTAATGCAGACATGATTCCTTGTAAAAGGTTTCAGTTTGGTGCTTTAACATCACCTGCTTTGTTGCCAGAAAAAAGGGGGAAAACCTATTCTCGGTTTTCATCCCACTCGCAGCTGTTGCTGACTCAGAAAAAAATCGAACACTTTGTTGATGAATACTTTCGTCACTAATTCCGCTGACGGACTGAGCGCCGCTGAGCCCGCTGGTCGCAAAATCGTTCGCGCTCGGAGCGCGCGTGCGGTGACTTTCCATGGAGACCGTGAATGCACCTGCCTTCCTGCCCACCCGCCTGTGTACTCACATACCTACCTACCTGTTTTATTCAGCGGCCTTCTTGTAGAGTTATCTGTTCATTTCGTAAACGACCTCCCGATCAATACCATCGTTTTACTGTGCTATGCACCCATGCCTATGTGCGCCACCTTTGCCAGCCCACACTCGCCAGCAGAGTGAAATATGGTCAAATCATCCCCATGTCTCGCATGGCATGGGGAGGCCCTCATCCAGCAGTGGATTTGGCAAAAATTCCGTACATGTCCATACATATTTACCTGCCTACCTGTGTACCTACTTCCAGTCTATCCAAATACATGCCTACATGTGTGTCCTATATTATCTGTATACACATACCAGTTTATTAAACGTACCAACCGACCTACCAGTTTATCCACCGACCTGTTTACCTACTGCTCAGCATCGCTACTATTATTATCCTGTGCGATGGCAGCTGGACAGGATTCAACTTTATTAACCAAGTGTCATTGGCAATTGCTGAGCACTTGATTCTTTCATGTTTGTAAGAGCAGAGTCTGGAGGTCAAGGTGTCGACCGTGCACCATCCGAGTGATCTGGCAGACTTGAAAGGAACGGCAGTAATGAGCGGTGGCGTCAAAGTCATGACCTCTTGACCTTGACCGTGGTCTTAACCGAGGTGGTGACTAAAAGTAATTGTGAGTGTGTCCTGTGCGACGCTTAATGCCAAACGAATTTCCCTGGGTCGCGTTGACATCGTACGCGCGTCCTTGTTCTGGTACACACACACCGATTATTCACACATGCACATCAAGCGTGGGTGGTTCAGGTCACTCACCGCGCCAAATATCGACGCGCTAAATTAATTCCACGGCGCTTCACAGACCTGTGCGTAGGACTGGTAATCTGCACACGTTTACATGAGCCTGTGGGGTTCACGCACCTCCATAAACTAAACTTTTTATTTTTACCAGGTAAGGCCCACTGAGCTATATAGCTCTTTTTCAGAAACAACCTGGCTATAACGAATGACTACTCAACAAACTGGCTCGTGTGAAAATGTATTGCCGCCAAATACTCTAAAGGCACGTTGATTCTAAGTGTTTAGGGGAAAACAACGGAGGACCCAGAGAAAATGCACGCGACCGTGGGGAGAACATGCAAACGCCAATATACAGCGGGCATCGGGGTTGGGATTGAACCCACGACGTCCTGCATACCAGGCGAGGTCGTTAACATCTCGTCAGCACGGCACCTCCCAATTTACCCGTGCCAGTGTCTCACTTTGGGGGCATATTGTGGCGGTTATTGCCAAATCACTAGATACTGCGTGCGTAGAGTTTTGCGGTTGTGGTGCTGCTGCGTAGCTCCACAGGCGAGTTTTGGGGCCGCACCGCTCGTTGTTTTCGGCACGACGTCCTGGAGATTCCGCTCTACGTGCCCCGGGTAGCTTCTTCAGGAAGTGAAACGGCTCAGCTGAGCGGCACACACACGGTACAACCTGCAAATACGTCGGAGGAAAAAGCGACCCACAGGCTCTCTTATTGATGCTCCCTTGGGTGTCCAGGTCACCTGGCAGGAAGCGAGCGCTTGGGCCACTTTGTGCCAAGTCACGGTCGAGAAGATGGAGCAATGAAATCAGCTCATGTTCATACCGGGGATTGTTGCATCACGTGACTGTGGGGGAGATCGCGATAGCTAGGGGAGATCTTCATCCAGCAGTCGATTCACCATGGCTGATAGCGATGACGATTGTCCCAACCCATTGGGCTGCGAGGTGGCCAAGAGTTGGACATCTGTGAGAAAGAGATTCATAGACCTTCGGACTTCTCCAGGATAGATAAACATTCCGATTCTGAGTTGTCACTTCTTCGCATTATCCCCTCACTTAGCAGAAGTCGCAATCGGGTACCCGATACCCGTACCCTACCCGATACCCGGCTACCCGTACCCGGCCGGGTACGGGTAGCCGGGTGCCCGTTTGTGACCCTGGTGCGGCCGGGTACAGGTACGGGTAGACCGTGAGTCACTGGTGATTCATCGTTTGTCACTCATTTCCCAACGTCTTGTCGCTTCTCACAATTAAAGTTCCTAGAATCAACCCACCCGCGCCTGCAACATGGCTTCATCTCAGAGGTCGCAATCGGGTACCCGATACCCGTGCCCTACCCGATACCCGGCTACCCATACCCGGCCGGGTATGGATAGGGTATGGGTAGGGTACTGTTATCGGGTACGGGTACCCTTTTGCGACCCTGATGCGTCCGGGTACGGGTAAGGAATCAAAACCCGTTTGCGACCTCTGTCACTTAGGTATGTGTTCTCCGGGAGCTCACTGGGAAATTTGTTTGTTTTCCCACCCCCCTCCCGTACACCACCAAAGGTCTGATCATCGACGCGTTCGGTGAGCTGAGAGACCAGCAGGAGCAAGTGAAGGAGGACATGGAGGTACGGTGCCTTCTCGCACGCTTGTAGCTTCACACGCACGGTCAGGGGCTACGGGTGGCTCAGAGGGGGGCCTCCTGATGATCGTGTCGGCGCTGAGAGCCGCAGCTTAAACATTTCGGGCAAACCATCGTCACGGCAACATCCTCATCGAAGGTTTGAGGACCGCGTTGAGGTTCAACCATCACCCCAGGAGAGAAGACGTTCAACAACGGGCACGGTCAGGGCTGGATTTCTCACTCCATATTTTCGGGAATGCTGGTAGGCTGGCTAGGAGTATGGTGTACCGGCGAAGGGCACTTCTGCTTGGAAGTACAAGGTGCACCTATTAATTGGAAGTACCATGCTGCGAGACATCTGCTAACCCTGAGCAAAACATGAATGAGTTTTTTTTTGTTGCGCAAGCACAAAGCCCCCCCCCCTCCCCCCACATTGCCTTCACAGACTGTTGGGGCGAGTGTTGTTAGCGAGTGTTGTCAGCATACCTGCACCTATGAAGCCCAGCACGGCACACAAGGGGGTGGGTGGCCAGCACCATACACACTGCACCGGGTACTCAATTGAGGCTGAGTCGACCTAGGGGAGGCCCAGGACCGGTTCAAATAATTGTCACTGGTGTTGGCCGTTAGCGGGATTCAAACTCGAGTTGCCGGATATCGGGTGCAGCTGGCTAACCGCGACACCACGGGCACCTACCACTGCAGTTATAATGAGGACAGCATAAGGCCAGATGGATGAGTGGGGCATGCTAAGATAACTCCTGGAACAGCATTCTGGACTGTACCAGCAGAATTGTGAGCATCGGAGACACGGTCTTTGGCCAAATTGCATTTCAGGTCAATCTGAGGCATGCACACCAGTCCAACTTCTGCATTTATTTAACAACTTCTGGAATGGCCCCTTTCCAAGATCATTAGGCGCAATTGTATTGACCCAAGATATATAATGCTCCATGACCCAGATTAAAATTCTAAATGTTATGGTTATCGGAATGGGTACTCTGCCCCACACTTCCACCGGGTCCAATCACCAGTGGAGATGTCCAGAATTTATTCATTTTACTTACCCCCCCCACCCAAACACATATGTTGTGTACATTATTTAAAGCCTGTTTAGCTGATGCTAAGTTAATTACTGTATCGAGCCAGTATAATGAGCCAGCTGATTTCAGCAACATCTCTTGCATTATCTCAAGAACTATAAAAATTGACTCGAGGCAGAGCAATGCGAACGGCTATCCAAACATGATGAATTCTCTATCGCAGAGTTGATTATGCCACACGTCTGTCGATATATATTCAGAGAGGTTATTTTTGTTCGCATTGATTGACACCGCAGTGGAAAATGTGAACAAAAGACATCTATCAAACCGGTGTTTTGCACGTAGCAAAACGCAGTAAGCAGTTACTCCGTTCTACCTCGGTACAAATCTGCGAGTACATTCATCGCCCGTGATTGTTTGACGTAAGCGGTTAAATTAGTCAGCCGCGTTGCCATCTGACGACCCTCGTGACCCCGTGCATCGTGGGGGGAGGCCTTCATCTGGCACTGGCTTGACAAAGGGCAGCTAGTTATTTTACAATAATAATTAAACAGCCAGGGTGGCACCGTGACGGTGCTCAGCTTGCAATTGAAAGAGCTCAAATATCAGGGGTTGAATCAGCCCATCATTGCCGCGGTTGTGCCGTGGACAAACCGGTCCACACACTCGTCAACGACACTGTGGCCTTAACAGGCAAGAATTCTCAAAGGCTGCGTTTCAGGCATCGTCTATTCTTCACAGCAAATAAACAAGAGAGGCCAGGGAGACAGAGTGGATGATTTGAGACTGCACTTTTACACAATGCGGCCTGATAAGAATAAAATAAATACAAATTTCGATAACCAGTTTTTTTAATTGGCATATGACCAGTTACCTAATTAATAGTGTCTATTGAGTAGCAAACAAACTCTTCATGAAGCAAAACATTTTCCTTAACTCATTCATATTAAAAGTAAAATTCTAAAATGTTGCTGGCACATTGCATTGTAGAAAGACACAAGGCATAATCCACTTAGCACCGCATTTTTGAGCCCAGTCACTGTTTCGATGGAAGGAATTTACCGGCCCCTGCATTCCTGAGGCGGAGAAATCTGAGAAGTAAAATGTGAGGTACACATATCTCAAACTAAAATAATATATATTTTTTACTAAAAATGCGTGAGGTTTGTCTATCACTCAGTGATAAAGCTACGTCTTCAGTGAAGGTGAGGCCTTCATTCATATCCGGCCGGCTGAATGGTATTCCGTTTAAACATGGGGCGGCCTTGTGGCCTTTTTCCTCTTCACAATGGACTAGTGACGAATGTCTAAACGTCTTTTGACGATTGTTGAGTGCCCTTGTGTAAATGGCTTGCAATGTAACGGCGCAATATAAAAATCGTCATAATTATCAGTATTATTATTATTATAGCGGTTGGCATTCCTCTCAAAATGCGACCTTGACGATTGATATCTGAACCTGGCTTGCACTTGCTGTGGTCCGACATGACTTTCCATCGGGATACGTGTACATCAGCAATGGGGGAGAAAATTGCGACCAGTCACGTTCCCGCGCTAACATTCTGTCGTCCTGTGCCAGCCTTAACAGGTCCTCGCTAATGGAATTTTCTTTTGTTTATGACCGTGATGGCCGTCTTTGATCGATTCAAAAGCACTGTTGTTGCATTGACGCATTATTGTTGTTAGCGATGGCATTATTGTTCGTAGCGATGGCCGGGCTGCTGAAGGTCATTGGGAGGAGAGTGAAAGAGAACCCGATGTGTGATTAATGAATGATCTCTCTCCCCTGTGTTTCCTTTCAGACGAAATGCTTCATTTGTGGAATTGGAAATGATTACTTTGACTCCGTTCCACATGGCTTTGAGACGCACACCTTGCAAGAGCACAACTTAGCCAATTACCTGTAAGTACTCTCACTGCCGTTACTCTGCTGTTGTTTGCCTGTCTATCTAGGTCGACTCAGCCTTAAGTGAGTACCTGGTACGTCGTATTAGCAATGCAACTGGGGAGACAAAGGTGGCCGGCTGTGGTGTTGGCCACCCATTACCTCGTGTGCCGTGTCGGCCTTCATAGGTGCCGCTCGCTAACAGCACTTGCCCCAACGGTCTGTTAAAGGTTATACGGGGGACCTTTGTCTGTCTATATGCCTCGCTACGTCATTCACCTGCAAATCAACTATTCCAGACGCTGTCTCTCCGACAGACCTGTTCTTCACCTGAGGACGGCTGCTTGCGTTGTGGCCGAAACGTCGTGAGAATTGTATTTTAATGTTTTATTTATTTTCTTCTATTATTTCCCTTGTACGTGACTTTACCGAAAGAACCAAGAATAACTATTCCACACTCTCATTCGGTTTCCAATAAAAAAAGTACCCTGTTCGACAACAGGATTAAAAATATACAGGTGAAGGTGCAGCCCTGCAATTGCTCACTCACACCACTGCTAGCGGAAGGGCCTCCGCCAGAGGGAGCTCTCGAGAGGGTATTTGGCCTATTGTTCCACGCTGACCAGCTGTTTTGAAAGAGGTGTCAGTGCTCACACGTCACCCAACCGCACGCACCTGCCGATCAACTGCACACGAAATGTAGAATTTTGTTTCTCGAATAATTTCATTTGGGAAGCGGAGAGTCGATCAGTGTCCAGTCAACGTAAGCTACACGTCACAGTGTTTCAATATAAACAGTAGCAATCGCGAACAGGCTCTAGACGAATGCGGTACATTGCAGAGGAAGCATTATGATTTGGAAAAACGTTTCTCGCGCCTCCGATTGGCACGCTTGGCTTGCGTACCGTGAGAAAGACGTTCAGCATACATACATCAATTTTGATTTCAATTAGCTGAGTTAGTCTCCCGCCCCTGCTTACGAAGAGAATCCCAGTAATTGGTATCGGAGACTCATTCGCGACCTTGCTCCCGTCCACACCCCCCGATGTAATTGCTACGCCACTGTGCAGCGGAATAGAACGTGGCAGAGAAGCATTGTAGGCTTAATCAGGAAGAGAAGGTTGCCCGAGGTGAGATGCCTCAGTGGTAAGTGGTGCCTCGACCTGTCCTGGGCCTCCCCTAGGTAAGGGAAAAGTGTCACGGCCCCGTAAGCACTTGATCACGCTACTGCAGCCAGTAGAACCTACACCAGTAGAGATGTCTCGAGAAAGTTCAAGTTTATTTTGTTAAACCAGGTGAAAATTCCAGGGAACAGTAATGTCCCATTTGTAAGAGCACCCCGAGAGAGAGAGAGAGTTTTTGGGCCTACTCTTCTAATCTGGCCAGACATTTTGGAAGATGTGAGAGTGCTCACATTTTACCCCAACCGCGTCTTCTTTGCGCGGCGTGTAAGTGTCATCATTCAGGAGACAAAGGCGAGTTGGTATGGTGCAGGCTACATCGCCCTGTTGACCATGCTGTGCTGGCCACAGTAGGTGCTTGCGAATGGTAGTTACTCTGAGGATTCATATTCTTGGTTCTTTCGGTAAAGTCACGTAGAATGGAAATAATAAAATAATGAAAATTAAACATAAAATATAAAGTTGTATTTTTATTATTTTATTATTTCCCTTCTACGTGACTTTACCGAAAGAACCAAGAATATGAATCCCTGCAGTCACGAAAGCTTAAATCGAAATTTATACTCTGAGGATGTTTGTCTTCAATTGTGTGCGCATGTCTTTATTTGCTTATGTATCCATGTATGTGTGTGTCTGTGTTGAGAGTTCTGTATGGGGAGCGGTAGTGCAGCGGTCAGCACGCTGAGCTACGAACCCGGGCCACCCGAGTTCGATTCCCGCTCATGGCCAACACTAGTGACGATTACCTGAACCGGTCCTGGGCGTCCCCTAGGTGGATTCAGCCTCAAATTAGTACCTGTTGCTGTGTGTAAAACATTGCCACTGGGGAGACAAAGGCAGCCTGGCATGGTGTTAGCCACCCCCACCCCCCCCCCATGCGCCGTGCTAGCCTTCACACGTGTTACTCGCTAACTGCACTTGCCCCAGATAGTCTGTCAAAGGCTATACGGCGCACCTTTGTCTCGCTATAGTTCTGTATCAGTCTGCATGCCTCTGTTATCTCCTAACCTACCTGCCACCCGAACCCGTTCCCTCAGCCGCCTATGAGCCAATCAATTAATTCGCAACGCGACGTTTGTGTGTGTGTGTGTGTGTCCCACCACACACACACACAAACAACATTGATCGCAACAGCGCCGCACCGCTAAAACTGTTATCGGGCGCGTTTGGGAACAATGATTATACCGCCGCGTTGTTTTTTTTCTTTCCGCGGCCGTGTCAAGCGACTCCTCCGGCGCGTCGCCGCTTGGCGCTTTGCGTCTTGGACCGTGTGCGCACGTCTTCGTTTGCTTTCGCGCATCGCCGTGCGTGCGTGCGCGCGCGTCGAGAGTTCGGTATTGGGGAGCGGTAGCGCGGCGGTTCCCGCAGTCGAACACGGCAGCGGCGGCTTTGCCTCGCCCGACGTAGGCGGGCACGTCGGTCGCCGTTTGCCGGACGAAGCGGGGTGCGGCCCCCGACAGCGGCAGCATCGCGAGAGCTCAAAAAAGAGAGATTTGTTTGTGCCCACAGGCAAATCTTGAACACCATCTTCATTCTGTGCACCTCGTGTTGTCTAATGGAAGTAATCTCTCACGCCTGGCTTGGATAAAATATCTGCCCCCCTCCCCGCTCCCTTTCCCCTCCTGTGCATCTCAGTTGAGCACATGCATGTTTGTACCCGTTGCGATTCCTGCTGTCATCCCTTATTAAATCAGGTCTGACGATCCATTTGGATGCGTTTTATAGACATATATAAGGGATACCTGGGTGTTCATTGTATAGTGGGGACATGTATTATTGTTCACACAACTTCAAATAGAGGCAATAAAATCATCATCATAATAATTCCAAGCCATAGTCTGGTTCATGCCAGACTATGCCCGCACCTCCTCCGATTAGCACGGTTGGCCATGTACGGCGCGAAAGAAGTTCGACACACATTTATAAACATGCATTGTGATTGTTTACATTGTTTTTCTGCTATAAATGGCCAAATGATGAGACACTTTGTTGTGCTATCATTTGTGGCCAGGTAGCTTCTGACAAATAAGTTAATAAGCTCAGTGGGGCTTCACCTAGTAGGAGGGGGATGTTTTAGTTGTTGTATTTGTTTGTGTTTGGGTGATTTGTTTACCTCTCTCGTACGTTGCACTACTGTCGTGTTTTGTATCGTGTGTTCTAGTCACGTTCTTACCCGCCCCTTCTGGACATCTGCAAAACAAAGAGCTTAATCGTTTATCGGATTCCACCAACATCAATAAATGTTCTGATTCTGACGTACATGCCATAGCAATGTGGAATTTACACATTTGGCGAAGCATCTTAGATGCACAAGGGTGGAAATCCCTGTAAGTGACCTCTGGACACGTGATTATGGTCACTAATTCTACCACAGGGCATTGAGATTCATCAGCAAATGATGATCCTTGAAATACCCCAGACTTGAAGTGTGTACTCACACAAACTATGGCTCAGTGTCGAACACACACACAAATGTATTCACACACACACACTCTCTGTAGTTCAAAAAGTAAAACCTTATTGGGTGTAAAGTCTTTTTGGCCAATGGCCTTTCTATGTCTGCTCTTTCACAAAAGAAAATCCATGTTAAAAATGAACACATTGCGACTTGCTTGCTTGGTTATAATCTTCCCTATGAGCACTTTGTTTGCCAAAAGTTTAACGATCCATTTACATATTTTTACACGATCTAACCCAGGAAACCTGTTTTATGGGTGAAATATTTTACCTGCAAATTCCTCAATTGGGATTACGCAGAGCAATCATCGCCCCTCTGCTGTGAAACTACTGCAGGCTGTGTGAAACAGAGCGCGATTGCCTTGCGCTATGAGAATGATACTGTGAATACTAAATGCACGATATTATTGTATGTATGGTATGTTGAACTTGTTCTGCACCGTTCGTAGCCGACCAGCGTGCTAATCATAAGTGCGGGGGAAGGACAACAAACTGAACGCAAAAAGCGGTTCTAAAGAAATTAGTTTTCAATGTAGATGATTTAAAAGTGTACAGCTCCAGTGGCTTCCTAACGTCGGATGGAAGAGCGTTCCAGACGGCCACAGAAGCGCTCCTGAAAGCCCCGCGCGATGCGGTGACCGCCGCCTTTGTTCGATGCTGTCTCCTGATCCATATGCCGTGAGTGGGGGAAGCGTGCAGCGCGATGATTGAACGGATTTCTACGCTGCACTGAGAGCCTTTTGATGGCTGTCCAAGAGCATAATGAACTGGCAAATGCCGTGCCCCAAAATAAACTAAGAGCTCTAAATATATCAGTAACGCATTAAACATTGAACGGCGGTGCGTCAACGTTCTGCGTCTATCATTGGTGGGAAAGTGCTCTGCATCAAGTGGAAGTTTGGAGATTAAAAACATCCCAATAATCATGAACTTTGTCATTAAAAGATGATTAAAGTGGTTGGTGAAACCGAGAAAAGTTATCGGTGCAGCTCTGCAATTGATTGCTCACGCCACGCATTTTGGGCCTACTCTTTCACGTGACGTCTTCAAAGAGCTGGGAGTACCCACACTTTAGCCCACCACACATGACCTACTGGGCGACGAACTGCGAAGTGGTGAATCCATTTGCACCGCTGGGCGGACAGAGGCAAAGGGTGAATTAAGAAACCTTTCACATTGGTTCAACCTCCGTGCCGGCAATGTGAACCGGTGACCTCTGGATTTCGAGTCCAGCGCGTGCTGACCATCACATCAGGACAGCATCGGTTATTTACAGATACCCTCCTCCTTCCCCCCAGGAAAAATTGGGAGAAACTTTAGGTAAATATACGTATTTCCATCTTTTAACTCCTATCTAAGACAATTGGATCCATCGCTTTCGCAGCATTCTATCAGCTGTTGAGAAGAAAGTAAGAGGATTATTTTATATCGGTGGGGGTATATATATATTTTTTTTTATGGCGGCATTCCCGTAGCATATGGAAACCATATACAATGTTCAGTTAAAAGTGGGAAATAATTAACGTGAAACTTGCATCAATTTGTGTTGATGTGTTACATGTCAGTTTAACACGAAGTCTTTCGCGAGCAATATTATCCATAATAGCAGCTTTTTGGGATTAGATTGCATAGATATAAATGTGTCGTTAAACCCACCACCACCTGACAAAGCCAATTAGTAAGGTTTGTCACGTGAAAAAAACATGCCAATTAGTTATTAGTACAGCACACCGGTGTGTTGTAGATTTTGTGGGTTTCCACTCCATCACACCGGTGTGCTGAAATAGGAACTAATTAGCATGCTTTCTTTACTTGACAAACCTTACTAATTGGCTGTGTCGGGTGGTGACGGGTATAACGACATATTTAATCGACGCTCTCGAACCGAAAGAAAGAAAAAAACCTCGATTGTGGATGTCATAAGTCACCAGATTCTACTCCTGTATAATATATGAGTTCGGCCAAGATTGGACGACTGTTGTTATGTTTCGGATACAGCCCGTGGTTCATAGCTGGCTCTGTTGGATAGAGTCCAGTGCACAGCTGTCCCACGTGATTGATGATTCCACGCTCGCCCATTCTCTGAAGCCCACTTTCTCTTGTGCCGCTACCTTTACGATTGTTGCGGCAGCCACGGTCCCGTCTGTATCCTCCTCCTCCCCCTCGGTCACCGCTACCATCGTGGCCATTGCTACAGTCACAGTCTGTCTCATTGTTCCATCACTATCCTCTTTCAGGTCGGGCCTCAGGATCGAATTTGCCAGATTAGACGTTTTTTTTTATTCCCAAATTGAAAAGCCGCATAGCGACAGCCCTCCCAACTGCCAGGCTAATACCCTATTTCAGGCCGGTGCTGCGTACACCTTTTGCCGCACAGGGACAGCTGCCACTGGGAGGGCCCTTGGCTACATTACAGGAGGATTTTGGAATTGGTGAGATGAGATGTGATGTAAGGTGCTTTTGAGTCGATGCCATTATAAGAAAGCACCCTAACACATTCCTGTGGAGGGAGCTGGTAGGAACGTTGGGTTGCTCAGTGAATGGCCAGGGTCAACAGCGGCGTGGTGTATTCCGCAAATATGCCCGACTGTGAGGGCGGGCACAAGCCGGCGTGACTAGGTTAAACGTTGAGTTTTATAAGGGCACCACGGGGTGACCAGCCCA
>CM025662.2:4151010-4164373 GCA_014621495.2 Entosphenus tridentatus
ACCGCCGCTCTCCCTACAGCTACCGCCGCTCTCCCTACAGCTACCGCTGCTCCTGACGCTGGTTCTGTGAGCCTCGGGCATGAACGATGAACCCGAGGAATCTTGGGGATATTGGCATCGCCGTGTTGTGCCTCGGGCAGTAACACTGAGCCATGAGAGTTCCAAAGGTACCTTTGTCTGTGAGAGCCTCCGGCACCTTCAACCATAAAGCTCTCCAGTGCTCTTCGTCTGTGCATTAGAAATGGAACATCGCACGCAGCAAAGCAGAGCCTGCATGCATCCTGGGCGGACACTCAAAACCAGGCCTGGCACTTCAAGGGAATGTTGCCAGGGGACACAGCTCATGGAATCATTTGTTCCACACGCGTGTGTGTGTGTCTGTGCACTTAGCGGGGAGCCGTAGTGCAGCGGTTGACGCACTCTGCTACGAACCCGGCGACCCGGGTTCGATTCCCGCTCACGTTCAACACCAGTGGCGATAGTCTGAACCGGTCCCGGGGTCTCTCCTAGGTCGACCCAGCCTCAAATGAGTACCTGGTGTGGTGTGTTAACATCGCCACTGGGGGAGATAAATGCGGCCAGGCGTGGTGCTGTCCACCCACCCCCTCGTGTGCCGTTCCGGCTCTTCATAGGTGCTCGCGAACAGCACTTGCCCCAATGGTCTGTTCAAAGCTATTCGGGGGATCTTTGTCTTTGTGGACTTACTAGGCCACTGTTCACATACGCCTACTTGTTTATGCAATATACAAGTTAAAAGCGCAGCCCAGCAGTCGCCTGCTCGTGCCACTGCTGGCAGAAAAGCCTCCACGCGAGAGAGGTCAAGGCCAAGTTCAGGTTTTCAGTGGAACCAGGCGGGAAATCAAGAGGGACTCCTCTGTCGGCAAATTTTGGCCTACTCTTCCTCACCGGTCACGCGGCGCCGCCGTGGAGGGGGCAGCTCACGACCGGAAGGTTCTCGAAGCCCCCATTCGTCCCTCAGAGGCCGACAATCTGAGCGAAACTCTCTCGTCGTTGTGACCTCTCCACACCGTTTGTTCAGGGCTCGTCGACAGAGTATTGCCACCGATGCGGGCAGGAAATCGGTCGACGTCTTAAAAAAAAAAAATTTAAACGTAAAGTTCGGTGGTGCGGTGGCGCGCCAACGACCATGTCAGGGGGAGCGTCAACAAGCGGTGAGATTTCAGCGAAAGGAATGGAGCGAAGGGCGATGCTAAAATGAAAAAGCAGGACCCGCGGTACAGGCACGGTCCCCGCTGCGCTTGTGACTATGCTCCCCCCCCCCACACACACAAACACACCGGACTGGAAATCAAGCACGACGCAGATGGCGCTGAACGGATTTACATGGGTGGGTGGTGGGGGGGGGGTCGTCTATTCCCGGCTAGTGGCGCACGACCGAGGGAAGGGGGGAGCGCGGCGTGGAGGGGGAAGCGACGGTGGTGGGGTGGCTGTGACGCAGGCGAACGCGGAGGTTTAAAAGGCTCTACAAACACGCTGATTTAATGAACCCCGTGGGGAGAGGCTCGCGTTTGGGGGAAGCTTCCCAAACCACCACCCCCCCCCCTCCCCCCCCCCCCCCCCCAAGCGGTTTCCGGGCGTTTTGGATCGAGTGAAAAAATTCCGCAGCGATCTTTGACGTTGCCTCGCTTCCCTGCGCGGTCCGTCCCCCCCCCCCAACCCTCCCCCAACGTCCATGCGCCGCATTCTCAAAGCATAAGCCCTTCTCTCTTACGTCCATTTTCTTCTGTCCGTCATATTTCACCCTTAATCTTTCTTCACAACTAAATACGATTGTGACTTATCAGCCCATTCTTACCCCACCGGCTTCGTGCCACGGAGGAAATTCCGTTCGGAACGTTCGCGGCGAGCAACGTGCGTACGTGCGTGTGTACGTTGAACTTCTTTCGCACCGTACGTAGCCACGCGTGCTAATCGGAGGTGCGGGGGGAATGACAGCAAACGAAACACAAGAAGCAGTTCCAAAGAAATGAGTTTTCAATCTAGATTTAAAAGTGCATAGCTCCCAGTGGCTTCCACGTTGTGTCAGGGATCGACCTTCTGCAAGATGATGTTGCAGAGGTCATGGCACGGAACGTTACCTATTACACTCGTTTTTCCTATTTACGGAAGTGCTTTCGACGTGTGTGTTAATTTTTTTTGTGTATTTGCTCCTGCGCGGCGCAGCATCACAACGGCGGTTTAAATCACACGCGATTATTTCTGGAGATTGGTCGATAGCACAACACCAGGCGTTGCCTCGTCATTGTTGTTACCTTTTTATTTCTCCTCTCTCCCAATTCACGAGACGTCGTTGTCATCATTTGCATCCCTCGCAGAGCAGAGCAGAGCAGGCGTCAGGGAACGACCTCTCACGTGCCCGGCGAAGAGGGCTTGTCAATCAAACGTTCAGTCTTTGCAGCTATTGGGGGTGACAATAAAACCCCCCAATTTAACACGATGGTCGAGGCCATCAACTCGCTACACGCTGAGCATGGTTAAATCATAAGGTGGCAATGGACTGGGGCATTGCAGGACCATCAGGGATGGTGACATGCTGGGAGGGGGGGTGGGAGGCCTTCATCCTGAGCACAGGCCATGAGGCCCAAAATACCAAGCGGCCAGCGACAAAATCCACCATGGAAGTTGTGACATACAAAGCGTCAGTTAACACGTTCGATTTGGTGATGTCCTCTTCATCAGCAACACACTGAAAGGGTTCTCATGAACGGTATTTGTGAGATCGGTATGGCAGGTGGTGTGCTTCATTAATTCCCCGACTCCAATTGCCAGCCGCCCTGTAGCAGGAATCGAACCTGTGCACGTATTCCCGGCCGAGTAGCAAGCTGAGACGAACAAAAAGGCCACGTGGCATATACGCCCATATTTATTTATTTATTTTTCTTAACCTGAAATAATTTACTGGGTTGTGCATGCCCTGGGTCCGTTGTCTTGTTTAAACAGCGGCGGGCTTGGTGACAACATGAAGCCATGTGTTTTTACAGATAGACACAATTTCGGAGGTCGCTTGTGAATAACATTTGTTCTGCACACCGTGGTCTGTGCGCGTGTGTGCGTGTGCCAAGCCGTATTTTATTTAAGGCTGCGGTTGGTCATCTGAATCCCACTTCTCTGCAGAGATTGTTGGTCTGGGGTGCAATTCCATGGAGACTGGTGCGGAATTAATTAGATTTAAGGCACGAGCCAAATTTATCCCGCTGCTCGGTTGAAACAATGGTGCCGCTCTTTTTTTGTGCTGTAGACCTTGAGCTAAAAGGCAAAAAAGAAATCCGCATTGCCATGATGGGGACGACGGGGCCTATTCTCTTGCGCATGACGACAACGGTTGGCTTCCCATTCACCGGTGCTCATTTTATTGGCGGTACCGGTGTGATGGTGTGGTTTAGGTTTCTTTTTTGGCACAGGTAAAACCCACTGGGCAATAAATGCTCACGGTTTTTTTTTTTTGTACGGGGGGACACAGGAAAAGAAACCTGGTTCCAGCACAAAAAAAAAGTGGACGTAACAATCCAAAAAACTACCGCGCAAGGTCAAGTTCCGAGTGACAAGGTCGTGCGTCAACATGGCACGGTGGTCGGTGCGCGACGCTAAAAAACCCCGGCGACACTGAGTTGAATTTCTGGCCGCGGCTTTAACATCAGTTAGTGAGCAATGTCTGAAAGAGTTCCGGGCAAACCCTTCCACCCACCTGCTCTGAAGAGAATGGTCAAACTACCCCCCGATGATCGACAAGGAGTGGTCTTTATCCCAGTAGTGGCCTGACAAAAGGCGTCACGTGTACAATAGTGGTTTGCACACTGCGCTACGCCTTCTGCTGCACAGCTTCAATTCCTGCTCACGTCGGGCGACGGTGGCTATGCACGTGGTCTATAATCCAGCATACCTTGGCTCCCCAGGAGAGGGCAGTACAGCAGGTGAACTAATCGCCATCCATTTACATCCGTACGGGGATCGGGGTGTTGCCCCCCCCCCCCCCTCCTTCTCACACGCGTGGGGGTTTTCTCCGGGTGCTTCGGTTTCCAGCCACTTGTATAATGAACACTCGTCGTTAATTGGCTGACGTCATCTGAAAATTTAAAAAACAATTCAGGACCCTCGTGAAAAAGTCCCATGATTCAGTGTGGATTTCCTGGATAAATAGGCAAAAAAAGTGCAACATCAGGTCCTCAGCTCAGCCAATTAAGCTTAAAACAATGACCAGGTGCTGGCCAAACCATCTTCATCATTGTATGTATGGCGAACTTCTTTCACAACGCACGTAGCCAACCGTGCTAGTTGGAGGCGTGGGGGAAGGACAAACACAATTAAACACATCGCCAAGCCTGCGTTGATGTGTGGCTCACGCGTGCACCTGCTGACGCTCTGTGGGCTAGGCGGAGGCTTTTGACCGTTTCTTTTTGTTTCAAAAGGCGATTTGTGCCTCCAAACTGAAAATCAGCATTGGCCATCCCGTTTGGTGGTCCCCGAGTCCAGCGGTGGAAATTCCACATTCCCTGAGCAATGGCCGGTCTTTCCATGGGGGAGACCGTCGTGGATTTTTCCCACACAAAGCGGTCCTGACCAGGACGATGGGCCGAGGTTACCCTGACGAAACTCCAAATGCACGCTCGTGAACAAAAAATATTGTACGGGACCTTTTTTGTTGTTGTTGCCAGGACCAAAACATGTATCCCATAGATATATGACTGCTCAACCCGAGCTATTCTCTGGTCTGACACTGGTGGGACAAGACCATGAAGAAGGCTGTCTCTGGCGTAGGATAATCAGTCTCAACGACAATGCGTATTATCAAATGATGATTGTTTGCATGCTTTACCACAAGTACGTGTGGTGAATGCAAAGTTGATTCCTTGCAAAAGGTTTCTATTTGGTGTTTGAGCATCTTGCCACGCGCTGTTTTATTACCAGAAAGGGTAAAACCTATTCTTATTTTTGATACAATGATTCTTATTTTTTGTGATTTTTTTAATTCTGACGACGCGCGAGCAATAAAAATGTAAAGGGGGGGGAGGGGGGCACAGAAAATGTGGGGGGGGGGGGGGGTGCAGAAGCCCGAAACGCAATGCTCGCACGGCTTGGAGGGCCAGGGAGAGGAACGGGCTCACCCACCCCACTGTCGTGGGGGACACGGACTTTTTATTGTACAAGTCAAAGGGAAGGCAACGGGCAAGAGGAACAAAGTGAGAAGGGAAAAAAGGTTGGTAGATGGCCGGGGTGGGGGGGAGGAAGAATAACACAGCGTAACAAAAAAATTTGCTCCTGCGTAGTAAGTGTTATTTCCTAATTGCTTATGCCTCAAAAGTACAGAAAATGTAGATTATTCCCCACAAACTTTGCTTTTGTGACCAGGACAATGATATTTAGAAATGTACCTATTTTCAATGAGAAAACGTGTGCATTTGTGTCTTTCGTTCACATAAAGACCTGGTCACGTTTGTGGGGAACAATAGCCATTTTCTATACTTTTTAGGCATAAGCAATTCAAAAATAACACTTAGTACCCAGGAACAAAAATTGTGTCAAATAGTGTAATTATGTATCTAATTCACTTTCTCCAAATGTCACACCACAATGCCGCGTGGTGTGCATGTCGTTTGTTGCAGGAATCGTACGTTTGGAAGAAGTACCAGGAGAGATGCTGGGAGTTTTTCCCCGTCGGCGATTGTTTCCGCAAGCAGTACGAAGATCTGCTCGGATGAGCCGAAAATCCCAGGGATTTCCATCTTTTCATTATTATTTTCTATCCTTTTGTCTCTCTCTCTCTCTCTCTGCCTTCGTGCAATGCAAACAAGACTCTTTGAAGAAGCACGATTGAAAGGAGTGTTACCTTTGTGATGTGTGACCCCTCACCTCCCCCCCCCAAAACCCTGGAGGCGCGCTCAACTTTAATGTTGTGCGAAAAGACAAAAATGAAGAACACGACTCCGTAGTACTCTTAGTTTTTTCGGTAAAGTCACGTAGATAAAAAAATGAAATTAAAATTAATAAAAACAAAATAATACAAAATCACGACGTTTCGGAGGCAACACAAGTCTCCGTCATCAGGTGGGACCGTCGTGATTTTTTGTTTTTATTTTATTTTTATTAATTTTAAATTTTTTTACCTACGTGACTTTACCTAAAAAACGAAGAACACGACTCCGCGGGTTTATTCACGGACGTGCCGCGTCCTCTCCGATGCTTCTTCGGTTCGTACCACGTGTTGCTCGGCACGATGTCCGACGTTTCGCTCCACGCGCTGGGAGCTTCTTCAGGAACTGCATTTTTTTTTGGCCCCCCCCCCCCCCCCCCCCTCCGCAGGCACGTGGAGCAAAACGTCGGACGTCGTGCCGAGAAACGCGCGGTGCACCCAGAAAAAGCGTCGGACATGTGACAATTATTATTAAGCGTAATTTTGCATTCAGAAACTGAATATACATATGAGCATCATCCATGTGTGTTTGCACATACGTATACATGTAAGTGAAGGCTGTACCTATACAAATGTTAACGTGTTACGATCCCATAACATGGTGTTTGATTGATCAATCATGGAGGAATAAGGATGATAGGTTGAATGAATTGATCTCTCACTTGGATTTGAACTCACAGCCTACCAAAACCGTGGCTCAATCTTCCGACCCGTAGGTGAACTTGACGCACACCCTGCACCCGTTCATGTCAACAAGGTCGCTTGCGGTGTTACCAAGTCATTGGGCTTCGCTATGTTTGCAAGACGGACAAAAGCGGCATATAAGCACACCGAATATATCACAAAGCCCTGCCACCTTTTGCCACAGACAGCTGGCTCGGGCAGCTCTGCAGAGCCACGTCGAGTGGAGGCGCTTCTTTGCCAGCAGTTGTGCAAGCAAACCAATGCAAGGCTTCTCTACCATTACCTTCAACGTACAAAGCACGGTTCTGATATAAGCAAGACACTCGTAGGTTACACTGGTGTGGGGAAGGCAAAGGGCAATTACTGGATGCAAGGACACATCGGATATAAGTCCACCAGGACTCGCTGCCTATTCAAAAGTGAAAAGTGATTTCCTGCTCGTGTGAGCATTTAAGTCAGCGCTCAACCTCCTGTTTACAGTGCTGAGTCAGTGGTGGAAAATCGACATTACTAGTGCAGGGGTGAGTCTTACCGATAGGATGATCGCTGTTGGCTTCACCACAAGGTGGTTACCTCATTTAATGAACCCTGTAGGGATGATGGGCTGAATGATCCCCCGACCAGGATTCTGACTCAGCATCCTGATTGCGAGCCGTTCGCCCTGCCGCTGAGCCGGCTTGCTGCCAAGGACTGTGCTTAATATCCCAGCTACTAATTTGCTAAATACATGATCGCCGTGTTAGCTGCCTCCGATCAGCGCGGTTGACTACGTACGGCGCAAAAGAAGTTTCAACATGCATACCGACATCTGTAGCCATCCGGTACATGTTTTAAACGAATGACCAGTGCTTATTTTCTTCATTATCCTCCTGTGTTAACCCAGCCAGTAACACAATCTACTCGGGGGACTCAAAATGAATAACGAAAGTCGCCCTATCGTGAATGTGGCGGCGAAACCCATTGACCACGTGACCGACCACTTGCCCACGTGAAAGCGCTTGCCACGCAGGGAGGGTCACGGGACGTCACAAGAGCGACTGCCGATGCCACCGATCGAACGGTTTACCAACCAAAAATGCATTGGCAGGTTGCTTTTCAAAAAAACACCGCGCGAAAGACGGAGAGAGAGAACGAGAGAGAGAGCGAGAGACGAGGGCACTCACATGCCGAGGTGCGTTTGTGATCGGGCCAGCGGGCGTTGTCAGTCAGTGTCGCGCGCTCCATTTGCCCATCGATCGTCGTTCGCGTTGGAAACGAACGCACTCGCATTCATAAACAAAACAAAAGGAGGGCTGCGTTTGAACAAATCTCAGCCCAACGGAACATTGACCGAGACGCGACGCGTTTTGGCGCTGACACTGTGGCGCCGATGTTTGGTTTTGCACGGTAAATTAGATTTGCCGCGATTTTGGTCTGCGGTTGACGACTAGAGACAATTGTATGAGATCTCCGCCACCTCGTTTGGCGTTGAAGCCGGGAAACCCTCGATGTTTCTGTTTCTCTAACATCAGGAAGAACCCGGCCACCTCTTTTCATTTGCTGACACGAATTGTCTTTGTTGACAATATATAGCAATGCATTTCTGCTGTAAAACTTTTCCGGGGCGTTACGAAAGTGTATTCACAACTTCCTTGCCAGGCGGCGCGCAACACTTTTAATAAATAATGCAAAGCTTAAAAACATGAAAATTGTTCTCTAACAAATTATTTTGTGGAAGGAAAACAAACGAGATTGGATATTGCCTGATGCACATAGTTTTTGAGTGGGTATATGAATGTTCGTCTGTGCCAAATGCATTTTTGCTGAAAAGTACATTTAACTTTATTTTTTAAATGCAAAAATAATGTGCTTATTTTCAAACTAATTTTCACTAACCTCTACCCGCTCTCGGAATTTTTTATGGTAAAAGTTTTTAAAATTACGAGTCTTTTTTAATATTTAAACGTTGAGATCGTGAACATTTTATTTGAATTAATAACTATTTCACAGTCTCAATTTTATGCAAAACATGATATAAAATTTTCTTTAAAAGGTTGGATTTAAAAACAGACCTATCCTTACCTCCAGTTCTGCACTGGGGCCTTTTTTTAATGACTAGATTTGTCAAACCAAAAATGTAGTTATTTTACAGGCTCTTAACTAAACAATACTACTGCATAGGTTTTAATAGTTGTGCTGCACAGCTCTCTGATGTGATTTTTTTTTAAGCTCTAAAAACATTAGCCAATATTGACTACTGCAACGACTGGAACCACAAGAACAACGTCCCTTGATCAGCCTTAGTCCCGTGAATAATGAAATAGCTGTACGGAAATGTGTGTAGTTATCCAAAGATGCCCTCTTACTTTTTTAGGTGTTGCAAAGCGAAGTCAATCGTCAGGTTTGACATTTAATTTTCACGAGCGAATTACTTTCAGTATGCCGGTTTGGGTTCTTTGAGTAGCGGTGGCGCGGTGGTTATCACAATGCGCGAAATGTAACCCAGTGACCTGAATCCCGAACACTTCCCCCTTCACCAGAATTTACTAGCCAGCATGGTGAAGTATGGTCAAAAACGACTCTGCTCACCACAGAATGGGGGGGGGGGGGACCAACCATCCAACAGTGGCTTGACAATCTGCCATGAATTGCAACGAGTCTACTTCGTCTCGATTTTAGCCAACCTATGCCGTTGTCTGAGAGACTTTGTACTTTTTGATAAAACAAGAACATTGATTCAATTTGTCATAGCACAATGACTTGTACCATCTTGTTAGGAACTAACGTGATATTCCTAAGGCAAATTGTTGGTGAATTACTACAAACGATGGGCTTGTTTTTCTTTGACAAATATCCGGTGCATGTTTGTATGTACGTGCGATATGTTATTCTGGGTGGCTATGCAGCTGCTGATATGTTTGAAAATCAAAAGCTTACTCGTCACCGTCATATTAATTTTATATCCGACAATTGTTGGTGTGCTGTGACATTTGTGCTCTCCCCGCATGCCTTGAACCACTCTTTACTAATCCCTACGCCTGCCAATCAGCGTCTCTATAACAACTCTAACAAAAACTAAAATCGAGGAATGTTTTGTTACGACCAGTGTAGTTAATAGTTTTTTTTTCTCAAATTCCCAGCTGTTAATTATCTTCTTTGGCCTTGCTTTTAAATTATAATTGAGATTTATTTGAAGTTTCCCCCTCCCCCCCCCATCCCTTAATTTTTTTGTGCTATACAAAGTAGAGATGTTTTGCTGTTGAATATAAAGTATATTTTACAATTGACAAACGTTTTAATTTATTTCACGGTTAAGACAATGACAGTATTCATTCGGACAATTTTCCTCACGGCACACGATTGTGTATTGTGAATACCAGGCCCCTGATTTCATAACCGGCAGCATTGGCAAGGCCCTGCGCCGACAAGGCGTACTGAGAGCGTGAATAAACCGTTCATCTTAAAAGTTAGACGTTTAATTGTTGCGCGCTTCGCAAAAAAACCGGATGAATTATTGTCGGCAAAGGTCTGCTTATTCACACATACACGGATGGGTTTGCTGTTGAGCAAAATGTTAGAACATTTTGACATATGTGGCCTTGTGCACTAAACCTGGACTGTTGAATTTGGCAATGTGAATACACAATAAAGCGTGTGAAATTTCAAATTATTTCAGTGTAATTTCTATGCTTTGTGATTCGCAAATGTTGAAAATGGATGCTGCTGCGGTGGTGTAATGATGGACTTGCAATCCAGAGTTTTCCGCCTGTATCTTCAGATTCTGCAGTTAAAGAACATGGCTAAGTTTCTCTCCACCCCTGCAGTGTAAATGGTTCCAGCGGTGATGAGATGTTAACTACCTCGCCTGATATACAGGAAGTCGTTGGTTCGATCCCGACCCTAACGCCAGGTCCTCTGGATTTTCCCTCCACGTTTAGAAATATGCGTTTAGCGTATGGTATTTGGCTGCTCTAAATGTCCACGTGTGATAAGCCACTTCGTTGAGCTATCATTTGTGGGCAGGTCACTTCTTAAAAACACCATATAGCTCAGTGGGCCTTACATGGTAAAATAAAACACAAAAAGGTGTCAGTTTTGTTGCCAGATAAAAGGGTAAAAAAACAATTATATTTTTTACTGGCAAATGAGGTTCCAATGGTGTAAATGCTTACCCCGAGCTCTCATACTCTGATGGTGCATTGTCTTTGAGTTGTGCGCCTTTTGGCGTCATCTGGTCCAACACCATGTGAGACTAGGCTCTAAGGAAAGCTGTCTCGGATGTGGACCAATCAATTTCAGGGACAGTGCATACATTATCAGAGTTATGTTTTTTGTTTGCATTATGACTGCAAGTATTGTGGTCTATGCAAACATGACTCCTTGTAAAAAAAGGTGTCAGTTTTGTTGCCAGATAAAAGGGTAAAAAAACAATTATCAAAACATTGTTTAGTTTATATTTTTAAAAATGTTTAGCTTTATACCGCAGTTTGTCAGATCGCATATGATTGGGTAAAATAGAGGCTTTGCCACCTCTTCCAAGACGCCTGGACAGCGTGGGAGATTCAGCCAAAATGCCCTCTGGAGGAAGCTTTCCGTACAGGTCCTTCTGCCATCAGGGCCGTGGAGCCTGGAGGCACAATGGGCAGCGCCATCCACACCGTGACTGCAATTTGAAGTCACTACCTTGCTTCCCCGGGTGTAAATGTTGTGGATTTACTCTACACCTGTGTCGTGAACTAATAACTGATTGGCGCGTTTTGTTTGACGCGACAAACCCACACTAATTGGTTGTGTCGGGGTGGTGGTGGTGGGTTAACGAAACAGTAATACACAGCTGACAATACCCGGGACTTTTAATGTCCCTTGGAGACTTTGCAGGATTTTCCATGGACAGCCCACCTGCAAAAAAAGTAAAAGAGTTCGTCTTGGAAAAAAAAGACAGGTGGCAAACCCGAGGCAGGAATTGGACTAAATAAGAAAACAAAAGTTCCAACATATTGACGAGCGGACAACAGGTGGGAAATTGCATTTGGATTCTGGGACGTTAAGTAGACCTTGTGAGACTGGAATGAGATGAGAGTGATGATAGAAAGCAAGGTAATGGGAGTGATAGCAAAGGAGATACAGAGCGGAATTGAGAGGTGAATTAGCTATCTGCTTTGTAAGTGCCCGTGGAGGAGGAAGTACAAAACCCCATGAGCCTGTACATTTGGAAATCTACATACAAATCAATGCTGCAATGGGGTTATCATAATTTCCCTCTGCAACTACGTATGGAAATCTGGCCAGATGGTGACGCAGTTAGAGCATGCCACTGACAATCAGGATGCAAATTCAAATCCCAGTCAGGCGTAAACTCAGCCCCGCGTCCCTCTAAATAACGAATCATAACAATAATTTACTACCCTTTGTCAATCCACCGCAGAATGAGGTCTGCTGCGCCGGTTCACGAGGTTGTTTGACCATACTTCACCATGTCATCCGTGTGGGTTGGTGAAGGGCAAGCCCAAGGTTGATTCAGATATCACTCCGCCAATGATGTTAGCCATGCCCGGAAATCTAATTCGGGTCACTGGATTTATAGCACAGTGTCCTAACCACTGCACCACTGCTCCCACAATTACATTCTTACGTAATAATAATAAATATATATCCCTTAGTTACTTAGCATTCAACACATACCAGAGGTCGCGAACGGGTTTTGATTCCTTACCCGTACCCGTACCCGGCCGCACCAGGGTCGCAAACGGGTACCCGTACCCGGCCGGGTATGGGTAGGGTATGGGTATTGGGTACCTGATTGCGACCTCTGGGATGAAGCCATGTTGCAGGCGCGGGTGGGTTGATTCTAGGAACTTGAATTGTGAGAAGAGACAAGACGTTGGGAAATGAGTGACAAACACTTACTCACCAGTGACACGCGGCCTACCCGTACCCGTACCCGGCCGCTCCAGGGTCGCAAACGGGTACCCGTACCCGTACTCAGCCGGGTACGGGTAGCCGGGTATCGGGTAGGGTACGGGTATCGGGTACCCGGTTGCGACCTCTGACACATACCTTCCCATCCCCTGTCACTGTTGTCAAAGGGAGAAACTTTGCCCAGGCCTCAATTGAAGCCAATATTCTCATCAATGCGTCCATCAAACTTTCTTTCTTTGAAGGCGCCTTTATTAAAAACCAAAAGCTCCCATACGTACATTATCCTCTGTTAAAACTTTAGAACCGTGCGATAAAATTATTAAGTCAATTTACAACCATACATTTGTAAAGATAATTAAAAATTCACATGTAAATACCGGGCGAATCATAAAGTAAAAACAAGCCCCTCTGATTGGTTACTTGACGGTGCCTGAAAGGGGATTGGTTAGAGACAGGGACATTGATGGGCATTGGAGGTAGATATGCAAAAAACGGAAAGAGCGGGAACCGGAGGATGATTGACAGGGAGGTCGGTTGGGATCGGTTAGTGAAAGTGGGAAGGTGATTAGCTGGAGGGAAAGTGGGTCAAGGAACCTTCGGGAAAGGGGCTTCAGGGATGTTTCAGGCGGGAGACGCTTGGAGTGAAGGAAATCTTTGAAGACCCGTGTCTCGGACCTGAAGAAATAAAGACTCTTATTATTGGTTCTTTCGGTAAAGTCACGTAGAAGGGAAATAATTAAAGAAAAATAAATAAAACATAATAAAATAATTCTAACGACGTTTCGGCCACAACGCAAGCAGCCGCCTTTCCAACAGGTCTGTCGGAAAGACGGCTGTCTTTCCGACAGACCT
>CM025662.2:4174373-4188515 GCA_014621495.2 Entosphenus tridentatus
GATGGAGGGGGAGGGCGATGGGGGATGGAGGGGGAGGGCGATGGGGGGATGGAGCGAGAGGGCGATGGAGGGTGGAGGGAACCCGACGTTCCGAACGACAACACAGTTCTCATCAACACGAATACCTACGGTGAGTTCTGAGTTCTGTGTCTTGGTGGATAGAGATAAACTCACATATACACTGGCGCAGTATATTTAATACATAAGCATACATACACTGGGTATGTATTTTGTTACATAGGTTGTTGTAGGACTGTTTTTGCCTAGCTATTTGTGGATATACCAGACTTTGAGCCTCACCGGACGAGCGCTGGCTGGTCTTACTCTACACTCCTGTGATGTTGTGCCACAATGTTGTTCATCCTCGTCATCATCACCGGCCTTGGCCAATCCACTGCTGGATGAAGGCCCTCTCCAAAGCCACCTTCGCCACCCCCCTCCCCCATCTCTCGCTGATCCTGGCATGTTTAATGCACCACCGAGCACTTGCTTCGGAGGTCATTTAGTTCGAATGTTGCGACACCGGACTCTTTTTTTCTCCTTCCTCGCCCCAAAAAATTGTCTTCAAAATGCCGAATTTCCGAGCTCGTGTAACAAGTTTGTTTGACAACCACCCCCCCCCCTCCTTGCCGCAGGTAATTGTAAGCATCGTCTGCGTTTTGCACAATCAGTTGATTTCCTACACGACTAAACCTGCTCAATGCCGTTGCGTCTGAGCGCGAACTTCAGAAGTTAATTTTTTGACCTTTCGCGTCTTGCAATGTTTTGAAAAAGTGCGGTCCGCGGCCCTGTGATGTGAATGCAGGGTAAGATCTGGAAATAACGACAACGTTTGTTCCACCTTTCCTTAATTGATATTTTACTTACGATATTTTATACAATACAGGGACTCCTCTACTTACGAACGAGTTAGGTTGCAGAGGTCCGTTCGTAAGTCGATTTGTTCGTAAGTCAAACTTTACTCCTGTTGATTCCGAACATGCCATACAACGTGTACACTAAACACGGGTAATGGCTTTAAAAGTTGTATAATCTCCTATAGATGTAAATGCCCCTGGTTCTTCATGTTCTGCAGATGTAAATGCGTCTGGTTCTTCACGTTCTGCAGATATAAATGCCACGGGTTCTTCACATTCTGCAGATGTAGATGCCACTGGTTCTTAACGTTCTGCAGATGTAGATGCCACTGCTTCTTCACGTTCTGCAGATGTAAATGCCACTGCTTCTTCACGTTCTGCAAATGTAGATGCCACTGGTTCTTCACGTTCTGCAGATGTAGATTCCACTGGTTCTTTGCGTTCATGCAGATGTAGATGCAACTTGTTCTTCACGTTCTGCAGAAGTAGATGCCTCTGGTTCTTCACGTTCTGCATATGTAGATGGCACTGGTTCTTCACGTTTTGCAGATGTAGATGCCACTGTTTCTTCACGTTCTGCAGATGGAGATGCCACTGGTTCTTCACGTTCTGCAGATATAGATGCCACTGGTTCTTAACATTCTGCAGATGTAGATGCCACTGGTTCTACACGTTCTGCAGATGTAGATGCCACTGGTTCTTCACGTTCTGCAGATGTAGATGCCACTGGTTCTACACGTTCTGCGGATGTAGATGCCACTGGTTCTTCACGTTCTGCAGATGTAGATGCCACTGGTTCTTCACGTTCTGCAGACGTAACTGCCACTGGTTCTTCACGTTCTGCAGATGTAGATGCCACTGGTTCTTCACGTTCTGCAGATGTAGATGCCACTGGTTCTTCACGTTCTGCAGACGTAACTACCACTGGTTCTTCACGATCTGCAGATGTAGATGCCACTGGTTCTTCACGTTCTGCAGACGTAACTGCCACTGGTTCTTCACGTTCTGCAGATGTAGATGCCACTGGTTCTACACGTTCTGCAGACGTAACTGCCACTGGTTCTTCACGTTCTGCAGGTGCAGATGCCACCGCCGCAATTTATTTCGCGGTGGTTGAACTTACGATTACGGACAGGTTTGTTGATATCTCTGTAAGTTCGTAAGTTGAATGTTCGTAACTAGAGGAGTTTATGTATTTGTTTAGTCTTTCGGTAATAATGCAAACTTAAATACTACAATCGCAATACTTTTGGAATGGACCGCATATCGCCAGTTGCCACTGATGTTAAGCCACGGCTTGGGTTTGAACTCGGAATGCTCGATCTTTACAACAGTTACCCCAACCATAGCATTACCACTTACCCATAATGCAAACGTGGGATGATTTTCTTTTCTGGCACTGCGCAGAGGGAATAAATGGCCCCTTTACTCTGTGATTTTTTTTTCCTCTTCAAGGTTTCACCTCTTTTTGCGAAGCCAAGAGTTCCCTTTGGACCGGCCTGTCGAAAAAAAATTGTAACGTCCATAATTCTGATACCGATGTTGTTATGCGTTTATCATTGCGCTTGAACCTGTGCATACGAACGATACCACAGAGGCCCTCTCAGCGCCGGTAAACGCCGGCCCATTTCAAACCTGACAAGAGTGAAATGTGCAGGCTGCAGCGAATGGGGATTACAAAGAGTTAAAATTGATTCTTTATTTAAGGTCAGAGAAGCAAACCGATAAATTGTTGACACGGGGGTGCTAAGGTGGCGGGAAGGGAGCGGGGAATTTAATGGGTGTTTCATCACGTCTGTGAAACATCGGCAAATTTAACCGGCTTTTTTTGACAGTAAGCAATGAGAGTGACCCCCACCCCCTAAAGGGCTGATCGCATCGCCAGCATTCCCAATAAATTACGCACGTGACTTCCTCTCGGGGTGCTAATGCCCGCGCAGAAGAAGAAGAAGTAGCAGCAGTTGTCCTCTAGTCCCAGGTTAGCCCCCCGGCGCCGCCACCGTCGTCGTGATCATCGCTGTCGATCGTCACCTTCAATCCGGTGTCTGACAAATTCCTCCCAAGGCGCGGAAGCCTTCTCGATTCTTCTGCAAAGACGACAGTCGCTTTCTCTCGGTTACGATTAACACGGTCGGATACGTACGGCGTTGCTAGAAGTTGAACGTATATATATATACGTACGCACATGCGTAAAGGTAAAAGGCAAAGACCTGCAATTGCGTGCCCACGCCACTGCCGGCAGAAGGCCCTGCTCTCGACGAAGCTCGAGAAAGCCCATCCCTCTCTAGAATGTTGGGCCTGCTCTTTCACGCAGGCCACGTGTCTTGAAAGATACAAACTTGAGCGCACCACAGGCGACGACCTTCCGGATTGACTAACTCGAAAACAAATGCATAGCAGCAAAGGTGTGTTGGGTTAGATCGCGCAAGTATAAATGTGGCGTTAACCCGCCACCACCCGACACAGCGAACCAGTGAGGGTTTTCACGTCAAAAAGACGTGCTAATTAGTTACTAATTCAGCCCACCAGTGTGTTGGAGAGTAAATCCACAACATTAACCATTGGAGTACGACGTTTCGCTGGTAACTACATCCAGCATCATCGGGCGATTTTGCCAGAATTGTGTCAAATGGCTATTAAATTAAACTACGTTTCCGATAATTTTAAGTGAGATGAACGCCTCTGATTCAATGCCATTTCTCCCCTCCCTCCCTCCCCAACCCCTCAATTTTCGGCTGGAATCCACCAGCTGCGTCCCACCAGTAATGGCCAATGCAGCCTTTACCTCAAACATTTTTTATCGCAATTTTCAAGACAATTCTCGCGCTGCCAATTCCCCTCCCAGTCCCATTCATGCATCTTCTGCCCTTTGCCGCTCGCCTTCTGATAACGTCAGCATGGAGCCTGCTGCTGCTGCTGGTGCACCTGGCGCCTGAGCAGGGCTTAACGCCAAAATATGTTTTTTTTTGTTGCAACCAATTTACAGCGCGTTCAGAAAATGTAGCGGCTTCATCCCAACGTCCTTGCCCAAGACGTCACCGCAATACACGACCGTTGCTCTAAAGCTCGTCTGGAGAGAGCGTGTTTGTTTTTTTCGCTTGTTATTTATTAATCTGTTCACATTTTACCTGGAATAAACCTCATCCAGACGCGTCAATTGACGCACGCGTAACGAAAACGTAACGACTACGTCTACCGTCTTTACGTCAATCTCTAGAGGGTTAGGTGGGGGGGCGGGGGGGTACCACACCCAAGCTTAAACATTAAAGAAAGGTGGCGGTAATGAAGGTGCTAAAAAGTGGATAGGGGATTGGAGGATACCCAAAGGAGACGCAGTACATTTTGCGGGAAACGAGGAGGATGGTGCTGAGAGGGACTTGTGGAAGGTTCGAGAAAGTTGGGAGGGAGACAGAGAGAGAGGGTAGCGGAGCGCCTGGTGTATAAAGCACAGCAAGTTAACACAGTAGGGGGCACAGGTGGTCCATCAGCCAGTCGTTTCAGTCAGTCGACCCGTGGCACCTGCTGGGTCTGCCCCGTGACCTCCTGCCAGCAGGCGTTCGACGCTTCATGTGGCCCCAACGTGCACATGGCCTGGCACAAGCGTCGTGGTGACGTTACCGCCACTTAGTGGCGAATAGCGGTTGTTGTTGTTACTCGAAAAATGGAGTTTCTTTCCCAGGACCACTCGTGTGTGGACTCCCCTGAAAAGCCGCAAGTGAAACGGGATCCCATTGCACGATGTTGAATCACAATCTTAACGTGTCGAGGACAGGAACAAAGACGTCAGAGGCAGCGCAGCGTGAACTTCACACCGCAGTCAAACGCGTAAATAAGTGATGCACCCCCACGCGTGTCCGCACAGAATGTTCTGTAAAATGTAACGGTTGGAATTGTTGTGCGAGCGAGTGCTGCGGTGTTCAACATTTTAAAACAAGGTGCGATTGCACGTTCGTGCGTATGTGGAACCTTCTTTCGCACCGCACGAGGTCAACCGCGCTCATCGGAGTCTGGCCCGGCGCATGAAATTGTGCCGCGGAGTTCGTTCCGCGTCGAGGCAGCGTATGAGCCAGAAGCGGTGCATGCGCGGTGCTTTGCCTGGTTGACGTCTTTGATTTTTAGGGCCATCTTGGCCAGGTGGTCCCTACAGGAAGATATCTTTAGTGGAGCTCAACCTCATACTCTTTCTACTCTTAGTTTTTTCGGTAAAGTCACTTAGGTAAAAAATGAAATTAAAATGTATTTGTATAAAATTATTAAATGCATTTTTATTATTATTAATTTATTAAATGAATTAAAAAAAATCTATTTTAATTGAATGTTTTACCTACGTGACTTTACCGGAAAAAACTAAGAGTATGAATCCTTGCAGTCACGAAAGCTTCACATCTAGAACTCATACTCTTTGGTTTTTTCGGTAAAGTCACGTAGGTAAAAAATACAATAAATGAAAACAACCTCCTCAATTGAAAACGTTTCGGTTTAGCCATGTTTGTTTGTTGTAGTACAGAGTTAGCCTGATAACTTTAATTTACATTGTCTTATGGTTGTTATTGTTTGACTTGCATCCCACTGGGATTTTTGCACACAGCGTTGAAATACGGTGTTTTTTCTGGAAGACTTTGCTGTTTTTTCCAGGATTTTTCTGTTGCATGTAGTCACTTTAAGATGTTTTCTTGTTCATGTTTTTGTTTTAGTTTTGTTGCGGTTGCACCCGAGTCAAGAGCCGCATGGCTCACAGGGTTTTACCTAATGAATGAAACTGAAACTAAATTCCAAGGGGTGTCAATTCCACATTCATATGGCAGAGCCGGCGGAACCGGAGGTCAGAGCACCGAGCTGATTCTGCAGAGATAGTTGGTTCGAAGGCAGATTTCAGCCGCCTGTGCTTAAACCGGGTTCCCAAGTGCAGCGCATTGATTGCTGGAAGGTCGGTCACAAATGAGTGAACAAAACCCATCATGAAATACTGTTCTGCGCTTTTGGTAATGTACGTTGAACTTTTTTCGCACCGCATGTAGCGGTTCTAAAGAAATTAGTTTTCAAACTATCGTATTTAAAAGTCCATCGCTCCGGTGGATTCCTAATATCGGAAGGAGCAGCGTTCCAGACGGCCACAAAAGCGCATCTGAAAGTGCCGCGCGATGCGGTGACCCACCGCCTTTGTTCGATGGCTGAGTCAAAAGCCGCAGCTGCTGCTGCTGCGAGGATGACTGCAGTTCGCGTGATGGTTTATGCTCCTTGACGAGATGAGCGAGGCGTTGTGCTTCAAGTGTGGCAAGCACTTTGTGTGTTAGGTTCCAGCCGTGAGAATTAAAGATATGCGGGTTTTGACGATCGTGCGGTGAACATTAATTGCTTTCATGTGGCATTGGGTGGGACTGCATCTGGGCCCCTCCTGCTCAGAACGGAGGCCACTTGAAGGAGGATTTCCGTGGTGGTTCTGTCATTGCCGCTGCGGTTGTGCCGTTATCCAACAGCGAGACATTCCACGTGGATAACGTCATCTCATGACATGACACCGAGAGCAAAATCGGAATAAAAGTTGGGAAAAATTGAAAGCCAAAATAAATAAATAAAAATACACATGCAGTGTCTGTATATGGCAGGGGTTTAGTGTCCTATCGGACACCACCACTATCACCACCACATGAACTTTGCAAAAATGTCCCCATTATGGTTCAGATATCACTCAAATTTAACGACATCCCACCAAGTCATCCACTTAGGCACCGCGATGGCCCTCGGAGGTCCGGTGTCGACTTACACCACAGCTGCATGACCTGGCAGCAGGATGGAAGCGATGGCAAGGGTTAAGGGCTCTGAGATTTGCCCCGGGCGTGACAATGCGCTCTGTCGTAAAGGACACAAATCGCCGTCGTCATGACAACGACGACGCGGTGACCACATTGGCATTGGTGGAAGTAAACGTGGCGATGTCATTGGTGGTCTCCCCGTGACCTTCCTGCGTTTTGATTCATCCCACTTGGGTCCATCCCCTTGTCGCCGGTGTCGGATGAGCCTTTTGAGAGCGCCTCTTTTAAGTCGAATGACTCCCATCAGAGAGGCTGAATAATTTGTTAAATATATATTTTCTGTCAAAAGTACGGCGTGTTCTCGTTTGATCTTTTTTAAGGTTCCACCGGAATATTGGGGAGTGCAAACTCCCCCATATTATCAGAGAGTTGCCCTGAGCTTCCGATTTAGCTTATTTTGGAGACTGTCAAGTAGCCCGTTGCAGGAGCATTCAGGAGATTGAAAGAAGTCTGCACGAACTTTCGTATCACGTCGCTCGCAGAAAATACGCGAAGGCTATTTCATTTGCTTTGCCCCGAGATCATTGCGGGTTTGAGTATAAGTGTAATGGTCGTCCCACAGAGCCCAAGAGGGAATCAACCTGCCAAAACAAGAACGTGGTTTAAACTATGAAGCCGGGCTAAGTGACATTGAAAGCAAATCAGAAGCAATACTTTGTGGTGAGTACAAGTGGAACGCCCTGCTTGCAAGGAGCTCGTTAAAATTGTATTGGCAACAGCCGAGCACGGAAGTTGTTATATTTTTTAAAAATCTCCGATGACAGAAAACGTCAAAGCCCTCCTGTGAAGAGGGTTTACACCTATTCCCCCACTCCCCCTCCCCCATAACCCTGTGTATTCTTGTCGAGGTAGCTGTAGCTGTCCTGGGAAATCTGTAAAATATTGTTGGGTTTTGTCAGTTGCTTAATGATAGCACCACTCTTGTTCTCCCTTCTCTCCTGCTATTGTCCAGATATCCTTCCTTCCCATGACACGTCCCGTTTTTTGTTGTTGTCAGCAGTGGCGACCTTTACCCATGAACTAATTTTCCATGAGCGTCACACAGATTCCAAAAGTGATCTGAGATAGGCAGTGGGCTTAAAATGACTTCAAGTTTGTAACCCGCGGGGAAGACAGTCGAGTTATGAGCTCCAGAGTCTACTCTCTAATAGTGCAGGGTGCAGAGGCAGCAAAGTCATTTGTACGGTAGTCTCGGCAGGGAAACACAATTTCCGCGGAGAGATCAAGAGAGGCAAACGACACGCGGAGGTCAAACAGAGAGATACGTGGAACAGTGGTGGGGGAAGGGAAGGGAAGGGAGGGGGGGTGATTTCACCAGACAACTGACCGTAGACTTATGCGGAGAAGATGTCAATTCCCAGACTGAGTCCAGGATGAGTCTCATTTGCATACGTTGACATTGGGTCACCAAAAATTACGGAAGCGATATAGGGAAATACAGCTAAAGGGGAGACATGGGAGCAGACCCGGCTGCGTTACTGGTGAAATCGAGAGTGCTGCGCGGACAGAAATAATAATTGTCAAGGAAAACAAGTTTTCTCGTGACGGAAGTTGCCTCGGACAAATTACTTCCAAAACAACAACAACAACAACAACAAAAAAGGTTCGGAGCAGACTTAAGTTGCAGAGACACTCAACAGATGCAAAAGGGAGTTGTTGTGATGAAAGAGGCAAACGGTGTTAGTTTAATCACATCGTTTTGGCCACAATCTTCGTCGAGTGGATGGCGATCCCGTCGGATTTTTAGTCACTTTCTCGTCTGAATATTTCATTGAATCATTCTCTTAGCCCGGTCGCCGACCGAAGCAGTCAAATGCATTGCCTTGCAAATTAGCTGCTGATTTCTTTAAAACGTTTTTTTTCTTCCGATGTTGATTTTTTTTTGACGCAACGCCACAAACGCGGGCACATTTCCCAATTCCAAGGATAGGGAGGGAGGGAGGCAGCGGGGGAACCGCCAATTCACGGACACGTTCATAGCAGCTGCTCGCAACAGATCCAGCCCCCCAAGAAACAAGGTGTTGGTGGTGATGGTGGTGTTAACCTGGAGTTCAAACCTGGGTAAAAAACAGTCCTCAGAACCACATGGGCCACCTTACCCAAACTGCCCCTTTCATGAAGTCTGTCCGTTGCTCACTCACTATTTTGCTTAGAATATTTATTGTTTGTTGAATACATTTTTTTTTATTTACACATCCTCCCCCGCGTCATGCATAGTTTGAGTGGCATCGAGGGTGTAATGGTCTCAGTTCCACCTCGGACTTATCGGAGCAGGTGGAGGGGGTGGGGGGATTTGTTTTGGTGGGAAGGGGCGGAGGGGGGGCGATGGGCGGTCATTACCGTCCTGGGTTTCAGGTGTTTAAGAATAGTCTAAGGTTTAGGAATGGATACCCCGAGTCGCGTGTATTCCTCTTTCTTGTGTCTGATGCTCAGACTCACTGTGTTTTTTCACGACGCAGTAAGGGCTGTTCCTCGAATGAACTCCGTGGCAGTCCTGACTTCTCGCCCAAGCGTACTCTTTTGTTCTAGCTGCTGTGAGCACCGTGCTAATAATATGAACCACGGAGCCAAAACAACGAGCCCAGACGTTAGAATGACTGGCATGTCGTGATGTCGGCGGAGTGAGGGACTCGATCGCGGTGGCCTCCTTACTCCATCGCGGCACCAGCCGCTGGCCACCCCCCTTCGTCTTCCCAATGCAATGCTGGCTGGTTACCTTTCAGCCCCCCAGATTTCTGTCGCCCCCCCCCCAACTACGACCAGGCCAATCCCAACCCCTCCACGTCAACCCATCTTGCTTTGCTGCATCAAAACTACACCACGTACAATGAGCTAATTCTCTATTTCAAATGATTGTCATTGCTGCATAGCGCCTTTGCCTAGGCGCTATATACATCTCATTAAGATAAGGATAAGATGTTTTACTTGTAAAATGTGAGGTTGCAAGTTCTGATCCCGGTCGAGATGTGTAAACACGGCCAATCGTCCTCTGTTGACGTTGATGCAATGTGTGTGTGAATAAAGTCATCAAAAGATGTCTTGTGGAAATACTGGTCCCCGCCATAAGAATGCGGAATTTTCGCTCATGGCTCAGGCCAAAGAAGATGATAATTTTGAGCAGGGATAACGTTACTGGATTGTTTACTCTTTTTGTGTCCACAATTATATTTCAACGTGTTATCGCCGTTATTATAGGACAATGACATTTCCGTTCAGGGCTCGGAGCCAAGCAGTGCGTCACTCTGTGTCAGAGAAGATCCCCGTAGGACGATGTCACGAACTTATTTTGAAGTCTCTTCAATTGACCTTTTAGGTTGCCCTCTTGATTCAGATTTTCCTATGAATATCACCCGTCATTTAAGCACATTTTTTTTCAATATCAAAAACAAACATTTTACCGAACGTATTGAAAACCAAATTTAATGTGATGCGTGTAATTAATTGTGGTTGTGTCGGGGTGGTAGTGCATCGGTTAGCGCACTGCGTCACAAACCCGGCGACCCGAGTTCGATTCCTGCTCACGGCTAATAGCATTGACGATCATCTAAACCAGTCCTGGGCCTTCCCTTGGTCTACTCAGCCTCAAATGAGTAACTATTACGTTGTGTAAATACTGCCACTGGGGAGACAAAGGTGACCAGGCTTGGTTCTGGCTACCCACCCCCTCATATGCCGACCTTCATATCGATGTTCTCTAACAATACTTGACCCAAAGTGTGTGAAGGCTTTACGAGGGATCTTTGTCTTATTGATGGTTGGGCTGCGGGTGGCTAAGAGGATTCGAACCCAGCCACTGAACGTCGCCAGCTCAGTGAGTGTTCGACCTCTGAGCCACCCGGCAACTTTCTTAATTGCGCTTTTTCTTTCTTTTTGCTCCAATCCGATGCAGTAAATTGCATATTGGCGTTAAAGTCGTCTCCGCATGCGTCTGCAGGTGGCCGCGAGCGTTATCGTGATGCACGCTGCGTTGCTTTCACGCAAAATAGCTTTGCGAACTTCTGAACGATTGTTGAAACGATCAAATGGTGATTATTCGGCACGCAATTCTAGAGTCTGCCTTGGCAGTGACTGCTTTAGAGATATTGTTTTCAAATGGTCTCCCCCTCTCCCTCCTCGTGCTCACTTATATGAGGAGTTGTTGGGGAGCGTTATCGCAACGCATTCTAATTCCGTGTGCCTGGGTTGGATTTGCCAGCAATCCGTGGGGGGGGGGGGGGGGGTACCGAGCCTCGATTTGAACTCAGCCCTTATATCAGTACCTGGTGCAGTGTATATGGACATCAGCACGATAGACACGTGACTGGGTATAGTAACGCACCTATCCAGGGAAATTTGAGCCTCTATCGGTGCTTTTATGATAGTTTCGTGCACCTGGGAGATGGAGCGACGAAATAAGCTTACGTGCAGCTGCTTTGCGGATTGTTACATCGCAGGGTTGTGAGAGATGGCAACGGGTAGGGAGGACTTCATCCAGCAGTAGATTGACCACGGATAATAATGTACAAGGTGCCACTTTAGTGGTAGCAGTGGTTGTCTTTTGGAACGACTGGCACCCACCATGAGAATGTGGAATTTCACTTCACGTTCATTAACCTGGTGCAGTCGTGCGTAGCTGAAACCTTCAATTGATCACAAGTTTTCCATGATTGTTCAAATCTACGCAACTTTTGTTTTCACTAATTTGTGACTGTGTTATGGATGGCAATGGGACAGAGAAAATCCGTTGCAATATTTTGCAACAACAGGTTAATGACAACGCCGTATCCCGTCCTGGGTTTATCGCATCCGGAGCACGATTAACAACGGCCTTGAGTTCTGTTCATTGAAATTACCCAGAGAGGCAAAGGGCCCGGTTCAGGCTTCCGTTAGTGATGTTTTTTTCCCACCACCACCTTCGCGTTATATCACAGATCGACCAACGAGCCGTAAATGCGGCGGAGTGGGGGAACGAGCCCGTTAATTAGTCTGGCCTCAGTTGACCCCTCAAAGTGGTTAGCAGTTGCGAGCAGGGGCCCATGAATTGTACTGCTTGCTATCGCTGTACCTCTGGGCTGTGGAGACCACCTGGAGAAGATTCCAGGCACGTGTTGACAATGATGGCGAACAAGTGGAGAGTCTTTTACTTTTTGAAGCTATTAACATGCATCTGTTATCACGTTACCGTGTATTATTCGTTATTTTTCCATTTAAAACGATAGTCCCATGTTAGTGTTAATATTTTTTTAAGCACCCTGTATTTGGGGGGGGGGTGGGCAGGGGTTTGATTTGTCCCTCAAGAATCACGCGTGAATATAATTAATTGTTATTTTTATCTTAATTGTAAGCAACTGAAACTAAATTAATAAAGGTCTCTAGTTTGGAGGTGGGGGGTCGTTTTCCCCGTGCCCTCCCGCAAACTCCGCCCATGGTGAAACCTCAGGGCTGCCTGCAACGTATGAGAGATATGTTAAGTTTCGTTCTAAATGGGAGTTTTTTTTTTTATCAAGTAATGCCACATACATTTAGTTTAACGATATTTTGTTGCCCGGAGAAAACTTAAACAGGCCCCCATAGCTGAGATGGGAGTCCTCTTGGCAACAGAATCTGCCAATTCAGGGGCGTTTGTTCAACAAGACTGACTCCACTAAACCAATTCTGCTGGATAATATTGGTGTGGGAAGCCAATAGGCCGATTTAATTCATTCATTTATTTGTTGGAGACTGAGAACATAGTTTTGCTTTCACCAATAATGCTCCACAACAATGCATGATGTTACATTTTTTAAAGAAAATCTTTAATGAGCCTCTCTGGGTAATTTCAATTATTTTCAGGGAGGGCCTCCTTGGAATGTTTGCATCGAGCCTCGTGCCGCTGTTTGCGCGTACACCTCATGTGCACGGGCAAGCAGGGCTTCTTGTTTATGAGAACCCTAAAATAACGCAGCCTTCGAAAATCCAAATCCGGGGATAAAGCTATCTTCCTGTGCCATGTGCATTTTTATAAAAGCCTATTACATTTCACAAAGGACGCATCCAAGCAAACACTTTAATTACGTTTTCCCCAAAGTCTTAGAATTTTCACTCACTTTTTAATTTTCCTTTGTTTTTAATTCGCTTGCACGTCCCCGGCTAATTAGACTCACAAAATAAAAACTTTAAAGGTGCCCACCAAGATGTTTCCATCGCTAAAGTAGAGCAGCTGGAAGACAATCACCGAACATCGCGGCACTATAACAACCACAGTAATGCTACGACGCCGTCTGCTTCACAGTCGCCAGAGTCGAAAATTACCCGAAAAAACGTGCCAAAGTCGAACATTACCCGTAAATTACTTGGCTGGAATTATACAGAGCAAATTTCGCCCCTTTTACCGGCAGACTAGTGCCGCGGGGTAACTGTCGCTCGTGAGAATATATTCTCGCCTTGAGTTCTCAGCTGGTTCAACAAAATTTACTTGAACTTGACCTGCCAGCACAGAGGGTGGTGGGCCCAGTGTTAATTCTAGATTTGAAGCTTTCGTGACTGCAAGGATTCATATTCTTGGTTCTTTCGGTAAAGTCACGTAGGTAATAAATAAATTAATAAAAATAAAACAAACAAACAAATCACGACGTTTCGGAGGCAACACAAGCCTCCGTCATCAGGTGGGACCGTCACAGCCAGATTAGCTGATTTTTTATTGTTTTATTTTTATTAATTTATTTTTTACCTACGTGACTTTACCGAAAGAACCAAGAATATGGGCCCAGTGTTCTCCTGGCTAAGCCCTCCCAGCCGATCTGTACACGAACATACCTCTTGTGAATCCACTGCTGGATGAAGACCTCTCCCTACACGTATAACTTACCGTGCGTGCACTTCCTGTTATCCGATTTGGTGTGGGTGAGTGGCACTAAGTGGTTTATTTCCACAATTTCATTATTTGATCCGAGTGGTAAAGTGCAACACGAGATCATTAATTTCCTGCCACTTCCGGTCATTCCATTTACTCGTGCAAAAGTCTGCAAGTTGAATTATCTGACACTTGCAGCGCCGCTCCTCTGATCCACACAGAGGCTCGGATAACAGAAATAATCTTGACGTGGGCCCAAGCCATGATTGACCTGGCTTTGGCCCTAATGGAAGGGAATAAAGTGCAAGTTGGGGTTCTGGAAAGATCTGGAAAGAGGGTGGAGCTGAGGGGTATGGGAATGGAGACAGGAGATGATGTAGGAGATGGTGCTGGAAGGAAAGGTGTGGTTCAGGACAAGGTGGGGTTGAGGTAAAGGTGGAGTTGAGGTAAAGGTGGGGTTCAGGTAAAGGTGGGGCTCAGGTAAAGGTGAGGTTGAGGTAAAGGTGGGGTTCAGGTAAAGGTGTGGTTCAGGACAAGGTGGGGTTGAGGTAAAGGTGGGGTTGAGGTAAAGGTGGGGTTCAGGTAATGGTGGGGCTCAGTTAAAGGTGAGGTTGAGGTAAAGGTGGGGTTCAGGTAAAGGTGGGGTTCAGGTAAAGGTGGG
>CM025662.2:4198441-4212299 GCA_014621495.2 Entosphenus tridentatus
ACACACACACACACCACTACACCACCGCTCCCAGGTGGACACACACACACACACATCGCTGCACCACCCACAGCTGACTTGCATTCATGATGCCGCGTGAGCTGTGCGAGTTCTGCAGCCCGTGCTGCTTGCTATTGTAGTCACGCGTGTGGCGTATCTTGGGCCCCCCGCTGCAAAGCTCGCGAGATTAAGGTCGGCCGAATGTTTCTGGCAGCCTTAATTAACCCGCTTCAGGCTGAGCCATAGCCGAGAGCAGCCCGTCCCTTATCTGCACAGGAAGCCACCCGGCATTCCATTCAATGGCAGTTCTCGGGGCATAGCGACAAATGTAATGAATTTCTACATTGTTTGTTTTGCAAATGATCCAGCCAGGAGGCACACCGGAGTTGTGAGCTTGCGACTCGCCAGCAGAATGGCACAGGTGTGATCTCAGCAGGTGGCTTGCTCGGAACGTCTTGACTGGAGAAAGCTCCAGGGGATATTTCGTCGACTCTTCAACTCAAACTAGATGTCGTGGAAGAAGGGGTGGGAGTAATCCATCCATTACCACACCGCACACAACCTGCCAATAGACCTGCCGTGGTGTACACCATCTCCTTACCCCAGCTGCCACCGAGACCCTAATTCATTCCGACCATCAAATCTGGCCTTGACCACTTCTTCTCGACGGCCTCACCAAACCCCACGCTTCAAAATCCACGCGATCTAAAATGCCGCTGCCAGACTCCCCACCTGCGCCTGTAAATGAGATGACGCCATCCCGATACTCTAATATCTCCAATGACTTCTACTCCAATCCTTTATCAATTTCAAGATTGCACTCACCATCTTCAAGCTGCTCCGTGGACTATCCCCTGCCTCCCTCCCCTCTCTCCCCTCTCATCTCACTCCACTCCCCTCCACGCACTCTCCTACCTCCCCCCTTTCATCTCATTGTACTCCCTTCCACACACTCTCTTGCCTCTCCCCTGTCATCTCGCCATCCTGCCCTCGACCCACTCTCCACTATAGCCAACAAGGCTCTCTGTTGAATCCCACATACACCATTCGCCCAGTCTAACACGTAGGCTTTCGCGACCAATATGGTTCATAATAAACGTTGTTGGGTTAGATCGCGTTATTTATAAATGTGTCGTAACCCTCCACCACCCGACACGGCCAATCAGCAAAAAAGTGTCACGTTGGCTTTCGCCCACCGGTGTGTTGAAGAGTGAAACCACAACATTTACAATTTGAGTACGACGTTTCGCTGGTAATTGCATCCAGCATCATCGGGCAATTCGCCAAAATGGTGAGGCTCTGCTCTTGCTCCCGCTAATCGGGAGGTCCCCCGTTCTCTTCTGCTGCCCCTCTTGTCTGGAACTCCCTTCCTTCAGCCATCCGTGCTGTCAACTGCCTATCGCTTGTCAAAGTCTCAGTTCGAGACCATCCTTTATTTGTCTGCCTATGACTGACTGTTGCCTCTCTCTCTCTTTTGCAGGTACAATGACGCATCCTTTTCTCCAATATACAAATAAATGTGTATATTGCGGGATTTTCTATGCTGATCACAGCAGTGGTAGAACTTCCACTTTTTCTGACAAGCGCGGAGAGATGTAATTTGCACAGCCTCAATATTATCGACGTGTGTTTGTGCAAACATAACTGTACCGTGATATAGCTACTGCTACAGTAATTCACGAGTGACAGACATTATTTTTTTTACTTTGATTAATGAATTGCAGGTTAAAACTTGTAATTTGCCTATGATTACAGTGACTAAACCATAGTTTGCACTGATTAATTTGTGACTCATTTACTGCTTTTCCAATAACACTGATTACGAATCTCACCGATGTGCTCTCGGGTCCTACCGCGTGTTGCTGGGCACAATATCCCACTGTTCTCAAATTCAACGCGACACGCACGGACGTATTTTTGTTGAACTTCTTTCTCACCGTACGAAGCCAACCGTACTAATCAGAGGTGCGGGGGTAAGGGCAAAAGCAGTTCTAAAGAAATTAATTTTCAATCTAGACTTAAAAGTGCACAGCTCCAGTGGCTTCCTAATATCGGAAGGAAGAGCGTTCCAGATGGCCGCAGAAGCGCATCTCAAAGCACGCGATGAGGTCACCGTCTTAGTTCGATGGCGGCAGCCAAAAGCCGCCACTGCAAGAATGACCGGAGTTCGCGTGGCAGTTCATGCTCCTTGAAGAGACCAGCGAGGTATTGCGGTTCATTAGTGGCAAGCACTTTGCGTGTAATGAGTGCGACCTCATCACCGGAAGGAGAAGCCGTTGCACACGGTGACATTATCCTGGGAAGGGACGGAATGCCGAAACACCCGTACCCCGCCTGAAGACGGCACACCCGGCCACCGTGCACCCCGCCCACCCTCGCCTCGACATCGGCTCCCCCATGTGGACACGGCGTGACTGCGACGTCCGCTGCCTCCTCAATGACCGGGAACGAGGGTTGACGAGTTGACGAGCGGACGAAGGGATTTCCCCCCCACCACCACCCCCGTAACATCACATTTCGCCTCCCCTTCAACTCCACTGGCTTCCCGTTTACTACCACCATTGTTCGTCCATACTTGACACTCATCTTTACATCTCTTCGTGTCCTTATCTTGTCTGTCTCATGTCTAAGCATGTCCCCTCTGGTCCTCTTCATAGTCAATCTTCTCTGTCTATTTCTGCCCCTCCTCCCTGTGCCCAATCCTGCTTTTGCTACTTATCCCTCCTTGCACCCCATCCACTGGAATCAACTTCCCCTGTACATTGAGTAGCACTGCCCATAGCCTCGACACTGCCCATAGCCTCAACACTGAGACCGATAGACTCAACACTGAGATCCATAGACTCAACACTGCCGCTTAGGCTCAACACTACCCATAGACTCAACATTGCCCAAAAACTCAACACTACCCACAGGCTCAACACTGCCCATAGACTCAACACTTCACCTGAACGTTGAAAACCCACCCCCCCAAACCTTCTATTCCTCTGTTAAAGCTCCACCTCTTCTCCGTCGCCCATTCCCTTCCTCTTCCACGCTATTGCCCCTCCACTCCTTCCTATTCCTCCCCTACCCTTTCGTGATCCCTAAGTACACCTCTATCGATGTCACTTATTCCTCAACCCTTGCACGCCCCTGCCATTTAAATCATTCCATTCTGTCACCGTTTTTCAAACTATGTCTAATGCCTTGGGTGAAGACGCTTCACAAATATAAAAAATAGATTCCATTCACGGCGGAGACAACATGGGGAAGAGTGCCGCAACTGCTCCCAAGAACAGGACGACGCGGGCTTTTATTATGGAGGAATTACACGTCCGTGCCAAAGCCCTTCCACCGGGATGTGAAGGAGTATCTATGGGACTTCCCGAGTCAGTGATGGATCACCCAGTCCAGATTGAGCTGCTCCACTCCAACCGTGTGCTTCCGAGAGAAGGATGCCAGCCTCCACCTTGTCCCCCGAGGCCAGAGTGTGAGAATCGTTCTCTAAAGCTATGAGGCCCTGGGTTATAGCCCATCGGCAGTAATAATAGCATCCATACGCATGGGTCCCAGCCTTGCCAGATGCCAGATCAGAATCTCCAGATCAGAATCTCAAGTGACTGCCACCAACGGATGGTGGCATGCTGTGCCCTTGCTGTGCTGACCTACCCGTCTTGCCCATGTATCGTTTGTTACCAGTGTGACTCGGTCGTTAATGTTGGTAAGGGATTTAATCCACGAGTTCAGTAGAGTAGATGGATGGTGTCAATATATAATGTTATTGTTAAACAGCGAACGGGCCAAGTGCACATGCATGTAGTTGACTATAGTTAATGAAGAGAGTGGATGGGTGTTGTCCCACCTGAAGGCTGTTGTGATAAGGGAAACGATAGGTGATAAAGAAAGTGATAGGCAACAAGAGAGAGAGTGGGTGATGTGCAATGTACGGAAGGATGGGCGCCGTAAGAGAAATCGTTTTTAAAGAACACGGGATGGCGGGACTGTAGGGGACTGGAGGAGAGCGCGAGCTGGAAGCCATTTTGTTGCTGGTACAATGGCGGCCATTTTATGTGTGCACTCTTGGGAAGGCCACGGTGCGGAGGGGACTGACTGAACCGTTATGCCCCCGTCTCATTTTTAGACGGAATTAAACCTCGTGTTGGACATTGGAATACAGATGCTTCTGGTGCCTTTATTCAGTGTGGCATCGGGATACATTAGTACGAGTTTAATATATACATTTTGGGGACTATATGAAAATAATAGCTTTTAGGATTATTTTTTTTTACAGCTGTAAGCATAGACTAAACTACATTTGCACCACTTTCCAGTTTTTTCACATCAGTCGGAAATTCACATCAGTCACTCAGCCATTGGCTATCATATGTACGCATTAGATATCGGTGACAGATTTCATTGTAAATCCTTTATTTATAGCCGGCTGAGAAACCATCTAGATGCGATGTATTTTCTCAGGGTGACATACAAATGCATATAAATGATATTTGTGAGGGCTTGAATAACTGACTGCATCAGTTTCCACTGACATTTCCCTTGCTGCCTGCTGTTCACCGCCTCCCTCTCTTTAAATACACAAACTCTCCTCCATTGCATGTGATTGATTGCCAAGCCACCCTTTACTCGGGCCTGTCAACATCTTGGCCAGCCAATGGAGGTGCTGTAAGAGTTGAGGTGGCTGGGTGGCTCGGAGGTCAGACAGTTGAGCTAGGACCGATGAGATCCCGAGTCCGTATAGCAGGTTTCAGTCGCCCGTGATTATTCTAGGTTCTCAAGTGTAGCGAGTTGATGGCTATTTTCCAAAAAATGGCTGCACTGCTCTGCGAGGGTTCCGAATGCATAATTAGTCTAATGACGTTACACTGATACCACAATTGGTAACAATGTTGGGGGCCGAGTACATAAGAAACAATAAATAGGCACCACTTTGTTGGAATGAAGAAGTGGTAGCTCTATGTATGTATGTTAAACTTCGTTCACACCGTAGGTAGCCGACCGTGGTCATCGGAGGTCCTATGCATCTAGGATGACCAAGGAACAAGTACTGTATCGTGATTGGAGTCAGCCACACGTGGTTCATGCTTGGTGGAGCCAGAAGATGCCTTGTTATGTTTCTACGCAAGGTGTCAATATAATTTAACCTTCTTTCAATTTGTGATACGAGTGCACACCATCTGTTATCTGTGCAATGTCTGTCAGTGTGATTAATGTCTGTTTTTGGTTGTTTGTGACTGGATAAGACTACCAATTTAAATATTATAATATTAGATAATTCCTTTTCACATCCATAGAGCCAAATAACAATGTTGTGTGTTATAGTTCTCTCCATAGGAAGAAAACATTGGTGCCTTTCCATGACGGCTTTTATTTTATTGATGGCAGCGTGATCATTTTTTTAAATTACCCACGAAGAAATTACTCAAATAACTCAAGATAGCAATCATTGCCCCACCTCCTACTGGCAGACAAATTGCCACGTGCTACTGGCTCACCTCGTGGCTTCGATATTGGGTTACCTTGTGCCACACTGGGACAGCAGCCATGGGGGGTGCCCCTTAATTTGTTTAAGTTGAGGCGTGATGGAAGTCAATAACAGCATACAACGCGCTCTGAGATGCCTTGACGCAAAGGGAGTTGCTAAAATTTGTATTATCTTGGGCGGCATTAGCCCCTAACTCGGATTTATACCGTCATCTTTTTTCACTGATTGCAAGTCAAGCCCTCTCTGCCACAGCGGCACCTAAGCAACTGTCAGCTCTGCTTACCTATATACGAAAATACTTAAAAATAAAATAATCGGTCATCCTTGGCAACTGAGAGGATTGTTTTCAACTCGTGACAATCAAGAAAAAATTGTACTAACGCTCATCTATTACAGCTTCAACGATGCTGTTTGTTGCTGGGCGCTTGGAGTTTCTGGACCCTCTGGTCTGTGCTCAGAAACCGCGACTTAACAAAAAATAACAATGCTGATAACACAATTGGCGTAAAATTGTTAAAGGATGTTTTATTATTTAAACCTTAAGAGAAGGTGAGCGATGAAGCGGTGGTTCAGTGGTTAATGCACTGCACTCTGAACCTGGCGTATAGAGGTTGGATTTAGCAACGGCTAACATCAGTGGCACTGACCAGCGTCGTGAGGTCCAGTGAATACGAAACCACGGTCAACATGACATAGGGAAGCCATTATCCATCGGTCGATTGAGAATAGCCGTTTTCTTTTCTTTTTCTCAGACTCAATTTAAAAGAAAATGAGAATCCGGTTTATCTGAAATGACTGCAAAGATTTTGAATCCATGATCTCAGGGGGTATGGGATTCGTATGCACAATGGCATAGCATTGTTTGCTTAAGCCACCCGGGCTATACCTCCTAGATCATCAACATACGGTATTAATAAAATATGTTTGCTTTATCTCGCCTCTGCTTGAGATTGCTAGGCTTGTGATCAATTCAAAACAGCGCGTGATTTTGCATTGACGTGGGAAACCGTTTGATTGTTAAATGGGAGTGGTTATTCCAAAATATGAATGTCCTCAAGATTCGGCCACATGGCTCAGCGGTCGAGCGAGAGGCTCGAAATCCGAATGTCGAGAGATTAAATCGTGGTTGGGGCGTGTGACCATCATACCACCAGGGGTGGATAAAACAAGTCACACTTCGTGGATAAGTCATTGGCGGTTGTGCTTTTGGGATAGACTCACCCCCGCCATAGGGATGTAGAATTTCCACCACTGTCTCAGGACTGTAGACAGGATATAAACAACCCTCAATGATCACTTGAGCGGGGAACCACTTTGACTGTTGACTTTAAAAATTTCAAAATTATTCTAATTGGCTGAAAAAGGTCAACGGTATATTTGCTCTGGCAGGTAAGATACAAAGATCACAAATTTATAATTTATAGTTTCAAGATAAATGTAAGTTGATAACTTTCCACAAAAATACGTGTGTGTGTGAAAACAAACTCACGCATGGGGAGCGGTGATCCAGTGGTGAGTGGTGAACTGTGCTGTGAACACAGCTACGGATTTCATTTGCGGCGAGTTCTATCTGACCAAATCCCGAACACCCCCTCTTCACGAACCCGCAATGACCAGCGTGGTGAAGTATGGTCAACAACCCTCATGACTGACGCGGTGTGTGGGGAGGCCTTCATCCAGCAGTGGATTAATTAGGGCTGTAAATGAATTTCACTCATGGAGACAGAAAAGTAAACACATTTAGAATCGGGTCAAAAATCACTCTAGCCTCCTCCGTAAATAAACAGAGAGGATGTTGCATGTCAGTAGAACCAGTGGTGGAAATTTCACCCTCCTGTGTCATGAAGCAGTCTCCATAATCACACTCACCTGTTGACCTCCCTCTAAGCGGTTCTCATTTTATCAAACCCACAAGGATGATTGTCCAAGTCTACCCACCCTGACCAGGGGTCAAATTCAGAGTCTTCAATTTTATAATCAAATGTTCTGCCTTGTAACCACCTGGCCATACCTAAGCACATAATTAAGCAAATGAGGCAAGGCATTGAAGGGAATAAGAAGGATGCTTGGTCTGGGTCAGGTGATACAGTACTAATGGGATGTTGGTTCACTTGATGCATCCAATCTTTGTTTTGTGCCATACGTCTGAGACTGGTGCTCTGTGCTGCTCGTGATTGTGTTTGTCCATTCTATCAGCTGTTAGTAATTCAGATGCATTGAGCCTTGCCTACATCTGTCAAGAAGCCTATCGCCAGACATGCATCACTGCTAGGCGCACGATCCACTCTGAAGGGAACAACGGTAATGACCACCGTTATTTATTTACCTTAATTGGCTTTTGGAGGCTTATTTATTTGGCTTGGGAGTCCAGCCGACTGCCTTTTGGGTTTGAGCTGACTCGAAGAGTGCAAGTTCAAATCCTCACTAGGGTCGACACGAAGATAGATTGAGTACCACTTCTGTGGGATGTCTCCAGCGGTATTCCCCTCTAAAGAGACTGACCCTAGTGGAGTTTCTATGCGGTTCAAGGTCATCGTAGGAGATGAGCAACAGCTGAACTTGTATCCGGTAAAGGGAAAGGGCAGCCCTGCAATTTCATCCTAATGCCACTGCTGACAGAAGGGCCTCCATTTGAGAGAGCTTTAAACTAAACGACTGCACTATTTTTTTTATTTTACCAAGTAAGGCCCACTGAGCTATATAGCTCTTTTTCAGAAGCGACTTGGCCCGAAAGTGCTTTATCACGTGGAACTGGATATGAGCTGCCAATCACTCTAAAGGCGTGATGTTGATTATAAATGCAGAGGGAAATACTGGAGAACCCGGAGAAAAATCCATGCGACCACGGGGAGAACATGCAAACTCCAAATATACAAGTTTCAGGATTGGGATCAAAACCCACGACCTCTTGTATACTAGGCGAGTTAGTTAACATCTCGCCACCAGCTATATATAGAGCTCTCTCTCAAGTGGATCTGATGCTGTTCTTCCACTCTAGCAATACACTTTGGGTGAGCTGGTGGGATTACCCCCAGCACACCTGACCCTGCCGATGGACCCATTTATAACGCGAGGGTGGAGTTGTGGTGGTGGTAGTGGTGGTGGTGGTCGTGGTGTGGCGGCGGCGGATTTAAAAAAACTTGCACCTCTGGATTGCAAGTCCAATGATGGCAACACGTCACGTGACGGAGGTGGTGTATACACCCCATTGAGCGTCAGGGACAATTGTATTCATTCAGGTTGTCAATCTCCCGTGAGCTTGCTGCTTGAGATGCTTTCGCCAATTTTGCGTCGCATCTTTGTTTTCTCGCACGTGGAATGATTTTGTTGAGTGCCTGAAAAGAGACACCTCATGCAGATGGGGGAAGAAGTCAAGACACGAGTACGTATACGGCCTACTTGCTGAGCTGCTTTCACTGGCAGTTGTTTGCCATGCACATGGGTGTCTCAGTATGGTCCCATCCGTTTGTGGTCCACCAACCCCACCTCAGTGTAGGCTTGTAAAGGATACAGGCGTGTAAAGTTGCATGTATGTTGAGCTTCTTTCGCACCGTACGTAGCCAACCGTGCTAATCGGAGGTGCGGGGGAAGGACAACAAACGAAACACAAAAATCAGTTCTAAAGAAATTCGTTTTTAAACCGAGATCTAAAATTGCAAAGCTCCAAGTGGCTTCCAAATATTGGAAAGAAGTAGGTGGGGAAAAAGCGGAGGTGGGGGAAAATGTCCGCATTCATGAACATTATTAAACGTATTGAGTGGCTGTGCAGGTTAATGCCCACGTCTTACTTAAGCATCCACCAAGGGGTTGTTGTCTGTGTGGGAAACCATGCTGGCAGGATCGTGACTGTATACAAACCCCAGGCTCGAAAGCGTTTGGGGTCTCATTTTTGTGTCACTACGAAGTTATCTCTGTTGAGAAACCTGGCTTTGTCACCCGATAAAATACAATTCTCATAGCACCATCAACAACAACATCAACCCTAGTCTATCGTTGACATAACCCAGAGGCCATTAAATCGGACTCTCGTGCAGTTGATAAATATAAACCATAAGTTATACTTTCCTACAAAAAACACATTTGACGGAACAAAAAAGTAATTAATTGTCTATAAACCCCAGGGAGATGATAGAGGCTGAGTTGATTCATAATCAAGATTTGATTTCACTTTAAATTCAGTCAAGTGCTCTGCTCTAACACATATTCTTGCAATAATAATAATAACAACAATTATACGAATTAATATTTCCAATTCAATGTGTTCCCTTAAACAGCATTACGTGAACTGAACCTCAACTCCTGTGCAGTGACGCATTCTGTGGTTTAAGACATCGTAAGATTGCGGGTACAACCTGAAAACCCTACGCAGTGGTAAACATTAAAAAAACACAACGCACAGAAAACGCAATTAAAATGCCATTAAGCACATTACTGACTCTAACAGCTCGCGGCCGTTGAGCTATTTGATAAAGGGGAGCTCAGGAGAATGGGGGGGGTTGCGTTTATTGCACATCGATGAGGTTGAAACCCACCCATCAATTTTGGGCAGAGCGCACGACAAATGAAAGCCCCTTCGCCGGGTCCCTATGGGCCGGCAGGGCTCCATTTAAATGACTCTCTGCGTTGCCCAGGCGTCGCACTGTGCATGCGGCTTGCGTGCAAACAACAGCCTTAAGAAAGCAGATGGTCAACACATCCTGCCAGATTATAGCTTTTGCCTCCAAACAACTATGACGGCCACGCGAAGCACACATAATTTTGGCGGACGTTCGAATGACGTTGCCGTGCCTTACCTGGGGTGGAACACCCAGTCCCAACCTTTGCTGCACTTCATAGAATTCTACAACCCTGGCAGCCGGGTTGATTGATGACTCAGCACTCGTTCGCCGGCTGCCAATTGCCTGCTGTTGTCGCTGCTACTGACCACTTTGAGGACTCGATCTGCCGGACTGTTTTAATCTGATCCACGCTGTGTCTATCCACTACACCGTAGGTCACTGCACTTCTTTAACCCAAGCAACAACTCATGATCTTGATCAATTCAACAAACACGCGAACTCTTGTCTACAACAACTTTAACGCGGTGTTGTTTGTTGCCTTTCACTTTGGGGGGGGAGGGGGGGGGGCTTGTACTCAGCAACTGCGATGATAATTATTGTAAAAACAAACAAACAAACCCTGTGGTTGTAAAGGTGGTGGTGGTGGGCATGGATATTAGCTTCAACGGCCGTGAAGGCAAAGGTACAGCCCTGCAATTGCTCGCTCGTGCCACTGCTGGCGGAAGGGACCCCGGCTTACATCGGTGGCTCTTCTTAACCCTGGGGTGCACCACGCACACCCTGGGAGTGCGAGATGCCCTTTCTGGCGGTGCGAGACGTGGCCAGACTTTGTTTAGAAGGTGAATGATCGAAAACACCAACTAAGCACGGGGGGCACGTAAGTTACAACTACTTTGTTCCCATCAAACCTACGTATTTATTAACATGATACATTTTACTCTTTGTTTATTTGGGTAAAGTCACGTAGAAAGAAAATAAATTAAATAATAGAAAACGACGTTTCGATTGCAACACAAGCGGGTAAAACTAAATTTGAGAGAGATGCAAAACACGGACACGGAGACACACAGACAGAGACACACAAGCAGAGAGAGAGAGAGAGAGACAATACAGAGACAAACACAGAGAGAGACACACACAACATAGACACACAGAGACCCAATGCCTCTGTGTCGATACATTTTTTTTACGATTGAGAACCAAGACTGCAGTAAATGTTTCAGAACCACTGGCTTAGAGGAAGCTCAAGATTAGTGCTTATCAACCTCTGTCTGGCTCCTGTGTTTGTGCCCCTTCTTGAATGTTCAACCGATGTACCCCCCCCCCCACCCGTTGCCTGACCCAACATGGTTCTGAGGAAATAAATGTACGAATAAGGAAAATGCAATATTTTCACCAATTGTCAATTTTTTAGGTATCCTCCTAACTGGTTAGTTAACTGCAAGAGAATTAAAAAAAAACATCAACGGATGCTCTCCGTGCGTGGCTTCATTCGTTCGCGCTCGCTATTTACTCTTGGAGTTACCAGATTGTTGAGTTTGTGAAGGTTATCGTAGTTATTTTATCTTCGCAGATTCGTACGTGATTGTTCACCAATGACTCTCACGCACGATAGAATTTCACACGTTTATAAATCACTTCACGTACCCCCGTGAGACATTGCCACGTTACCCCCCACCCCCACCCAGTCTCGAGTGAGAGTCCCTTCGTATAAAATATTTGGCCTACTCTTCCACGTTGACCAGAAGGAAGTGGGGAGCACCAACACTCTACATTCGACCACTCGCGGACCTGCCGAGTGACTCAACTGGAGTAGATCTGCCGCATCTGTCAGGGGGTTTAATTCTGGGGCGCATGCGTTTAGACCATTTACATTATTTCACTGCCATGAGTGTCAAAATGTCAAGCCACTTTGTCGAGCTATCATTTGTGGCCAGGTCGCTTTTGAATAAATAAGTTAGTGGACTTTTTAAAATTTAGATTTGAAGCTTTCGTGACTGCAGGGATTTATATTATTGGTTCTTTCGGTAAAGTCACGTAGAAGGGAAATAATAAAATAAGAAACAATTATTGCTGTGGATTTCACACCTGATGATGATTGTTTGTGTTGCAGTCTTAACGTCGTGAGAATTTGATTGGTTATTATTTTTATTATTTTCCTTCTTAGTGGACTTGTCCGGTGATTTGTTTACCTTTCTTGCACTTTGCACCCCTGTCGTGTTGTTGTACTCTGTTTTGATTTGAAGCTTTCGTGACTACAGGGATCCCATACTCTTTGGTTCTTTCGGTAAAGTCACGTAGGTAGAAAAATAAAATGAAAATAAAAATAATATATATCACGATGTGAACCAGCAGTTCCACCGCCCGGATTATTTTTTTCTGCCTGAGGACGACCGCTTGTGTTGTGATCGAAACGTCGTGATATATTATTTTTGAGTTTAATTATATTTTTCTACCTACGTGACTTTACCGAAAGAACCAAAGAGTATGTACTGTGTTTGTTGTTGTTGCTGTAACGTTCTTAGACCGTGCCCCGGACTGGACATCTGTGAAACAAAAAGAGCTTCATGGCTCATCCGATTCCTCCAGTTACAAATTCTGATTCTGATCAAGTCTGCGTTGGCTTTTGAAGTCGCCCCGGTCGTTTGCTCTTTTACCGCACTCACGCGGACGCTGGCGGCCACAAACGTTGGAATGCAATTTGGGGGGGAATGAATGGAAATCTGTCGATGTCTGCACTGTCGTCCATTCGCCTCGCCAACGAGCGCTCCGATCCGGGCCAAAATCGTCGTGGCGCACATTTGGAGTTGCGCGCGCGAATGGAGCGGTTTTTTGCGCGTGCAAAGAGTCAAACTAAATATGCCGTTCAATACGGGAGTTTAAGTAATTACGTTGCTTAATTGGAGGTGAAACGCATTTAATAGCTCACCTTCCCCCCAGCTCCCCACACGCGTACCCAGCGCACCACCTCCATCAGTTGCATTTACACACTTTATGAAACAAGGATGAGATTCGACTTAATAAAAATACATTTCGATTTAAAGCTTTCGTGACTGCATGGATTCATATTATTGGTTCTTTCGGTAAAGTCACGTAGAAGGGAAATAATAAAATAATAAAAACAAAACATAATAAAAAAATAAAAAAATAAATGGTTCTTTCGGTAAAGTCACGTGGAAGGGAAATAATAAAATAATAAAAACAAAATATTTAAAAATATTTTTTTAAATAGAAAAATAAAATAATAAAAATTATAAAAATAGTTTTTTTAGAACCTTTAATAGGGGGGGGGGGGGGAGATTTTTCAGATGATTTACATGATGTAAAATAGTTTTTTTTTACGATGTTCATCGCTGTCGACCTATACGATTTACCCGAATTCTTGTACAGCAGGGAAATTGAGTTTTTCACGTCCATCCGGCGTACAGCCGTTTCAATGCGGCCAACACAATTTTCTTTGTCTTCTTTATTTGTGTTTCTCCCCTTGTGATGGGACTTTGTAGGACGAACGTTGAGATTTATAAGGGGCACGGGGTGACCAATAAGGTCTGCATTGGTGTGTAGTAAGGCTGGCAGCACTGATGAGGAGTTGACGGGTTTGAGTGTTTAAGTGTACGGATGCGGCGTAACCAAAACTTTTGGAGGGAGAAAAATGTGCAGATGTGACGTCATGGGACCGACGTCGTTCGCGATTAGTCTTTAACAAGGGTGGTCGCTAAGAGGGGTTCTACTCTACACTTCATTTTATACTACACTACCATATACCACACTATACACTACGCTATACACTACTCTACACTACACTATACACTACACA
>CM025662.2:4238869-4250069 GCA_014621495.2 Entosphenus tridentatus
CTGCATCTCTCTCATCATCACCACGGTGGCTAGGAGATGTTAACTGCTTCGCCTGGTATACAGGAGGTCGTGGGTTCGATCCCGACACTGACGCCTGCTGTATATTTGGAGTTTGCGTGTCTCTCTCATTATTATCATCACGGTGGCTATGAGATGTTAACTACCTCGTCTGGTATACAGGAGGTCGTGGGTTCGATCCCGACCCTGACGCTGGCTGTATATTTGGAGTCTGCATCTCTCTCATCATCACCACGGTGGCTAGGAGATGTTAACTGCCTCGCCTGGTATACAGGATGTCGTGGGTTCGATCCCGACACTGACGCCTGCTGTATATTTGGAGTTTGTGTGTCTCTCTCATTATCATCATCACGGTGGCTATGATATGTTAACTCCCTCGCCAGGTCTACTGGATGTCGTGGATTTGATCCCGACCCTGACGCCTGCTGTATATTTGGAGTTTGCATCTCTCTCATCATCACCACGGTGGCTAGGAGATCTTAACTACCTCGCCTGGTATACAGGAGGTCGTGGGTTCGATCCCGACCCTGGCGCCTGCTGTATATTTGGAGTTTGCATCTCTCTCATCATCACCACGGTGACTAGGAGATGTTAACTGCTTCGCCTGGTATACAGGAGGTCGTGGGTTCGTTCCCGACACTGACGCCTGCTGTATATTTGGAGTTTGCGTGTCTCTCTCCTCGTGATCGCGTGGATCTTTCTTAGGGTCCTCCGGGTTTTCCCTCCACATTTAGAAACGCGCGTTTGGAGTATTTGGCTGCTATAAACTTCCACATGACGACAAGCCACTTCGCTGAGCTATCGTTTGTGGCCAGCTCGCATCTGAAAAAGAGCTACATAGCTCAGTGAGGCCTTTACCTGGTAACATAACCATTGTTTCGTTTAGTTTCGTTAGAGTGGAATTGAAACGTTGCAAAAAATTACTTTCCCCTATTTTCTTTTTTCGCAATCGCGTTTGCCCGTCACGAGACGAAGCATCCATCGGGATTGCCCGCGCCCCTTCGCGTTAGAGAATTGACCCACGGACGCGAAATCTCGTAGAGGTGTTACTACACGAAAGGTAGTTCGGGTGGTTTCCCGCGTGAGTTATGTCGGAGTCGAACCATGGAAAATCTGGCTTAATGCCCCCCCTCCCCACACGCGTGTCTTACGCACGGTTAGTCCGCTCTCCGTCGCGTTGTTTACTGACGTTATTTATGAGCCGGTTTAAAAGTACAATTATGGCCGAAATAAAAAAATAATCTAAATTGCTTGCGGGGTAATTTTTTTTCGCGAATTAAAATAAATAAACGCGCTGATATGACCTGGGAGGTTTGTTGTGAATCGGTGCGACTTAAAGCGTGATGTGATTAAAGGTTGAGCGGGCTCTCATAAACAGTGGGAGGGCAAATTAAAATAATATAGTGGAATTTCCTACCGGCAATAAAAGTAACGATCCTTTACACGGAGCTATTACGGCATAATATGAATTGAAAGCCTCTGAGTGTACACTGTGTTATAGGCTTAAATAGCATTGTCTTATATCCAAACCTCTATCTCTAGGGGAGAAACGATTGACCATCAAACCCCACCATTCACACCCTCAAGCTCCTGCTAAATTCAATTAATTATTCTTTGGTTCTTTCGGTAAAGTGACTTAGAAAGAAAATCAATTAAATAATGGAATACGACGTTTCGATTGCAACACAAGCAATCGTCATCAGGTATGTCTATGTTGTGTGTCTCTCTCTGTGTGTCTCTGTGCTGTCTCTCTCTGCTTATGTGTCTGTCTGTGTGTCCCCGTGTTTGTGTTTTGTCTCTCTCTCAAATTTAGCAATCTTTGGAATAACGTAATCAACCAGGTGAGGTGTTGACTGTTGTGTTAGCCGACTCTCTGTGTTGGATTGCATTGTATTTCTAAGTTCACTAGGTGTGTTTTCTACCTGATGACGATTGCTTGTGTTGCAATAGAAACGTCGTATTATATTAATTAATTAATTTTCTTTCTACGTGACTTTACCGAAAGAACCAAAGAGTAATTCCTGCAGTCACGAAAGCTTCAAATCAAGTTTATTCAATGAATTGTTGAAATCTAAGGTTGCAATTCAATCGAAGAATCGATTGTTCTTATATTTTTCCACCAATCAATTGCCGAATGTGCTATTGGCATCATCAGACACAGGAGCCCATTCGGATCTCTCGCAGAGGCAGTTGTTAGAGAGCGGCCCGCTGAAGCGGATATTGTAGAGCTACCTCTTAATATTGCTGCAAACGGCGTCTAGTTCACACAAGCCCAAGGCAACAGTTTAGCATCTTGCCTTGCCACGGTTAGAAATGTTCGTCACATTGCAGTCCGACCGGTATTGTAATTCTCAGGGCTGGAATTCTAGTCACATTAAGGTGCATGTGTTTGTTCCGTGACCGGGCTGAGACCATCCCTTCACTGCACTCAATTACTTGATTTAAACAATGCCGTGTTATGTATTGCACTTCAGTGGCTGCAGGGGTCACGCGAACCCAATAATTACGTTCACGAATCGAACAAAATCTATTGCATTTTCTTTACACGTTGTTCGATGTAAGCTTCAGCAGCTTAATACTTAACGTGAATTGATTAATTGATACATAGTTACATCCCAAGTTATCTGATAAATATACACGCAGGGGTAGCTCTTTGTCAATCCACTGCCTACATGAAGGCCTTACTATGCAATGCATGTCACGGGGGTTATGGCTTTACGTACATATGGCCATACTTCATATTTCACCACACTGACCATTGTAGGTTGGTGAAATCGAGGCGCTGTGAAGTGACCTAATGAGTCCCCTGAAATCGTCCGTAATTCCTCCGTGTTTTTGATCGCACCACGGCACCCAGGACTGGTTCAGATACCACTCTCTCACTCACGTGTCGGCCGTGGATAGGAATCAAACTCGGGTCGCCGGATTCGCAGTGCGATGCGACCCTCGCTGCCCCGTTGAACCCGACCCTACCTCCCACGAGCATTGTGGCGGTAACGATTCCGCCTGGTCTCTGTATTTCCACTTCTCTTGAAGACTCGTGACGTGGGGGAATTCGGGCCAGCCCATGAAGTGAAATCGGCCCGCAGGGTTTTGACTCCATTTTGGCAGCCAAATCGCCGTTTCACTAAAAACATAGCAGTGTGGGATTGGGAGGGGGCTTGTGGGATTTGGGGGGGGCGGGGGGGGGCGGAACTAGAGGTGGCCCCCAAATAAACAACTCGACTTCAATAGCTTTTGGAAAAGCGATCCAACACGTGCAAATACATCATAGATAGATGGCTAAATGGATGGTGAGATGGGCATAGCGATGGACGGCGGACAGAAGAGATTTGACAAAGAGGCACAGGGAACGCTGCGAAGAGAGCTGGAGAGATGCAGATAACGTGCGGCTCACTGCCGTCCGCGGCACGAGTAATTCACTTGTGACTCACAGGATGTGGCACATTTGAGAAAAGCTCATTGAAGTCATCAAGCTCAGTGCATTGCAGATCAAAAGCCTAGTCTGGTCCTCTCCATCCCAGTGGTCAACAGCCTCAGGAAATAATTAAATTGCCTCTTGTTGTTGCTGCTGCTGCTTTTGAACCAATCCAATTTACAAGAAAGCAGAGTGGTAGCTGGAATGAGTGGACAGAGTTGAGAGGCTTGTGCGGTTTTTTTTGGTGCAATTATGAATTTCGCTCGCACTTCAAGTCACATAAAGAGGACGGAGTGAGCTTTCCTAAAAGGACGACCACCACTGGGAGGGAACGATGAGGTCAGTTGAAGTCGAGGAACGATATAGATTGTGGCAAGGCCGTTGCCATGGAGTCAACATTGGGGGGACCAAATCTTCCAGTGGGTCTGGGGGTCAACCCCCCCCCCCCTAAAAAAAAAATCTTAATTTGAAAACTCATTTCCTGCCTAAAATATAAAAAAATGCACTAACACATGGGATTGACTTTTTATTTATTTTTAACAATAATGTCTAACAGTGTATTGTATTACAGTGATATGTTTTTTCTTTATAACCTTTTCTTGTTTCATTGTATGTAATGGCAGAGATTATGGATTTATAAAGTACAACCATAACCACAAGCATATAAACAGAAATCTATTTTATAGCAATATATTGGGGGGGACATTTTGAGCATATTTGAATATTGTGGGAGGGGGGGTGTATGATGTGTCCCCCCCCCCCAATATATATTATAATTACGGCCTTGGATTGTGACAGCACAGGACCATGAGGGATGGAGATTGTGTTGAGAGGCCTTCATCCAGCAGTGGATCGACCGTGGCCAATGATGATGACAGTCGTAAAAAAAAACAGCACCAATAAATACCATGTTGAAGATTTACTCCGTTATTTAAATGAAGAGATTGTGATTTTTATTTTTTTACGAGACTGCAATTCAACAACAAGTTACCCTTCCCCACCACACGTGACCTGTTAATCAACTGAGGTGAACCCATTTGTACTGCTGGGTAGGCAGAGGCAGTGGCCATTCAAAGAACTTGCTCAATCGTGTCAACTGCCGTGCCGGGATTTGGCACAAGCCACCTTTTTTTATTCTTGGTTCTTTCGGTAAAGTCACGTTGAAGGGAAATGATAAAATAATAAAAATAAAACGTAATATAATAAATTCTCACGACGTTTCGGCCACAACGCAAGCAGCTGTCCTCATGTGAAGAAACGTGAGAATTGTATTATATTATGTTTTATTTTTATTATTTTATTACTTCCCTTCTACGTGACTTTACCGAAAGAACCAAGAAGATGAATCCCTGCAGTCACGAAAGCTTTAAACCGAAATTCAACCTTTTTAATTCAATTTTTCACATTTTATTTTACCAGGAAAAGCCCACTGAGCTAAACAGCTGTTTTTTTAGAAGCGATCTGATCACAAATGATCGCCCAGCGAAGTGGCTTATCAACGTGGGAAATTACGGCAGCTAAATACACCAACGCAGCCACCGTATTTGAAAATAAAGGACGTAATTATTATTTATGTATGTGTGCATGACTGTGCCTTCACAAGCAGCGCACTTGTTACCGTGGCTCGTCGCATGCAATAAACCTCATCATTTTACGAGTGCTGTATTCATTCCCAAACGCCTTGCCCAAAGTGCGTGTGCCTTTCACGTGGCGCATGTCATTAGTTTGTGTTTATCCAAATTTTTGTTACGATCGTGCCATCGCCGCCGTGTTGTCGCGAAGACGAAGAATCAATTTGGAAATCTCACACAGCAGCCAGGGCCCCCGTGGGTTGCAGAATAGCCTGCGGTAAAAAGCACACACACACACAAGAATCCTGAACAAATCCTTCAAGTGGCCCTTTTATCCTTCGTGCAGACTGTCAAGAGATTGCAGCCATTCGAGATGTAGACCTACACATATATATTCTTTACATATTAAGTCTCACGAGCCGGACTTTAGCCAATCAAATGCAAAAGCACAATTACATTTTCTTGGTTCTTTTGGTAAAGTCACGTAGAAGGGAAATAATAAAAAAAAGAAAACATAATAAAATTATATTATTTTATTATATTATATAATTTTATTGTGTTTTATTTGTATTACTTTATTATTTCCCTTCTACGTGACTTTACCGAAAGAACCAAGAAGATGAATCCCTGCAGTCACGAAAGCTTTCAATCGAAATTTAACATTTTTATTTCTTTACGGTCATTTTAATCTTTTCTCGATAGGAAGCACATTTTTGCACGCATCTTGCTCAGAGATCCGTCGTTCCGTCGTGTGACATTTTTTTATTCCGACAGCTGGCGTTTAGTGTCACACGTAGGTTTTCGCTACCAAGAATATCCAAAATAGAGGGCTTTTTGGGTGATACCGCGTAAATATAAATGTGTTATTAAACCTGCCACCACCCGACGGCCAATTAGGAAAGTAAACAAAACGCACCAATTCGTTATTATTACAGCACACCGGTGTGTTGGAGAGTAAATGCACAACATTTACAATGTGACTACGACATAAAAAAAATTGCTGGCTGTCGCCTGATGATGCTAGTTGTAATTACTGGCGTAACGTCGTACTCAAATTATAAATGTGGATTTACTCTCCAACGCACCGGTGTGCTGTACTAGTAACGAATTGGCACGTTCTGTTTACGTGACAAACCTTACTAATTGGCTGTGTCAGGTGGTGGTGAGTTTAACGACACATTTGTATTTACGCGATATAACCCAAAAAGCCTCGATAATGGATAGTTTTTTTTTCATGCAGTCATAAATCACCTGGAGTTGAGATGATCAACTCACGCTCCGCTTGAGGACCCGGTTTAATCACGGTTGGGCAGCTGCTCGGATTGAAACCCAGGGTGTCGACAGTTTGAACGCAGCTTCCGAGTCACCCGGCTACCTCGAATTGATTTTAGTTTAAAAAAAAAACGGTCCGCGGCATGTCGCGAAATTAAAATGGGGCAGACATCGCGAGCAAAGCCTCGAGCCCACGTGAAAGCAACGCTGCAACAAGATCACTCGGAATTGTTTGAAAGCGTGGGAAGATGACGACAAGATTTTAATTACGTAAGCATCGTTGCTGTACCTTTTCACCAATTGATGTATGAATCTAAACAAGTCATCGTTGGTTGTGACAAAGATAAACTGGACCCTGCGATGAGAACGTGGAGTTCCCACTGTTTAACTATGAGCTGTTCGAGATTTATATACTAGTTTGGGTTAAAATGTTACAATTCTGTTGGAGAAAACATATAACACGTAGGTTCCACAGCCAAAATTATGATTCAAAGTTAATTTTGGGGTTAAGCTCAAAATTATTCTGAAAGTTAGTACTGCAGTCTTGGGCAGGACACGTTGCTATGGAAGGCAGCGATGACCGATAGTTGAGACTAACAGCGAAGTAAAACTAAACTATATTAGAAACTATTTTTATTTGACCAAGAAAGGCCCACTGAGTTATCGCATTTTTTGAAGCGACCTGGCCACTAATATTAGCTACTATTATAATAGCTATTATAATAGCTCAACGAAATGTCTTATCACGTAGACATTTCTAGCAACGAAATACTATAAACACATGTTTCTAAATATGGAGGGAAAAACCGGAGGACCCTGATTAAATCCACGCGACCACGGGAAGAGACACGAAAACTCCAAATCTACAGCAGACGTCAGGGTCGGGATCGAACCCACAACCTCCTGTGAACTAGGCGAGGTAGTTAACATCTCCTAGCCACCGTGATGATGATGATGATGAGAGAGAGACACGCAAACTCCAAATACAGCAGGCGTCAGGGTCGGCATTGAACCCACGACCTCCTGTATACCAGACGAGGGAGTTAACATCTCACTGCTGTAGCATCCAGTAGCAGCCAGAGGAACAGCGTGGAGATGAAACGACGATAGATGTAATAAACGTTTGCTGTGTGGCGTGAGATAGCACGTTGGGATAGAACAGATATTGTGATTAGAACCTGCAACCTCCCAAAGGGATACAATGCATCCCTGAGGGCTTGGTGGGCCATCCGGCGACAAAACACGTCCAAATATAAACTATTTTATATTTATTTTGTCTGTTTGGAAGTGACAAATAGGATTTAAACTCCTTTTATATCCATATTGCCTGATGGAAAGTTGCCGAAATCGATAATGTCTGCGCAGTGGGGTAACGGCGCAACTGGACTCGACATTCAGGGGTGGCCAGTTCAGTTCGATCTCCTGGCGCGGCAATTGAAACATCGACCCGGGCCCGGCGCGCCGTGAGTTTCCTGGACTGCAATGCCCCCAAACTCTGTCCACCCAACGGTAGAAATGGTAAACGCCACGGGTCGGTGTCAGTTGGTAGCTCAAGTGGGGTGGGGACAATCGTGGGTACTCAAACCTTTTCTTTTTTAAAGATCATCTTTATCCGCTGCGGCTTTGTGATATATATTTTTTTGCTCATATTTTTTAAGATCTTTGGATTATGCGTTGTTGTTGTTTTTGTTTGTTTTGTTAACCTACTCGTTAAAAATGCCTCTTGTGCTAACAAACGGTGGATGTCGCACGACGTCGCGTGACACCGCTCGGTTTTTTTGGCAGCAAAACAAAAACGCGCCGAAGCGACGTCGTTATCCGTGGCGTCCACTTCCACCATTCCGGTTGATCCGACACACAAACAATAAATACGGATCGGCCGAAAACGTTTGCATCTTGATGCTTGGTTTTCATATTTTTTCTGATTAATAAGAAAAGTGGGAACACGTCCCATACATACACACACACACGCGTAAATACATCACAATTACATAATTAGGAAATTACGTCTTGACATGGATAATGATATCGGTCTCCCGGGGATGGAACGAGTCATGAAATCCGGCCGAAAATTGAACGTGCTTAGCTCTGACTGGGTGAATAGGAGGGGGGGCGTCTAGAATGTTCACAGCGCCAGTGGCGACTTAAAAATAGGACAACGCAAATGCGCCTGATTGGTGGAAGGAAGCCACTTAGATCTAATAAAGGAGCCAATCAAGAGCTGTGTTGAGTCCCACGCTCATATTTGTGCGACTCAAGGAGGCGGGCGAATGTTGTCAATACCGCATTGATTTTAAGAGTGGACATTGCCCGTGTGTGTGTGTGAAGTGTGCAGTGTATTTGTTTGCAATACTTTGTAAACACACACACGAAGAATGTTGTTTCAATATATGCACAGGAGTGGATTTGGTTACTTTCTATTGCATAATAGCGTGGCGAAGGAAGGCGAGATGCCAGTTGTTTTCACACGGTGTGTTGCACCCGTCGACCTGAGTTTGATTCCTACTACTATCAAAATCAGATCACAATTTGTATTCATCCTGGAGAAGTCCAATGAGCTGTGAAGCTCTTTATCACAGTTGTTAAGGACTAGACCACGGGTCAGAGCACAACTCTGCACAACCTGAGGTGGCAAATGGGACTCATGGCCACCACGATTGACAGGCGATATCGGATGCGGCCCTCCCACGCCCCCTCCACCCCCCCCCACATCACCAGCCCACATTGAACAGCGAGGTGAAGTATGGTCAATCAACTCCAATGTCTGACACGTGTGTGGGAAGGACTTCATCGGGCAAGTGGGTCGACTAAGGGTTGTAAATCATTCTTTAATAGAACGATGATGACGATGATGGAGTGATGGTGCAGCAGTTTGCCGACTGTTCCATAGCCCCCCAGTGGTGTAAGTTCGATTCCCTGCCTTGGGGGACGTCCATAAATGACGTCACGCGATTTTGGACGATTTTTTACCCCCCCCCCCCCTCGTTACACATCGTCACAAATGTCTGACCCCCGACCCCGCCCCTAGGTGCGTAACGTCATTTATGGACGGCCCCTTGGCTAACATCGGCGGCGCGTGATATCTGAATTCATTTTTTTATTTAAAGCTTTCGTGACTGCAGGGATTCATATTCTTGGTTCTTTCGGTAAAGTCACGTAGAAGGGAAATCATAAAATAATACAAACATAAAACAATACAATTCTCACGGCGTTTCGATTGCAACACAATAAATCATCATCAGGTGCTGTGGATGTCACACCTGATGATTATTGCTTGTGTTGCAGTCGAAACGTCGTGAGAATTTGATTGTTTTATATTTTGATTATTTTATTATTTCCCTTCTTCGTGACTTTACCGAAAGAACCAAGAATATCTGAATTCATCTTGGGTGCCCCCCTATCTCCTCACCAACCCGCAATGACTAGTGTGGTGAAGTTTGGTCAAACAACCCCAGTGACTGGCACATTGTTCCGGCGAGATGCCGTGCTCCCACGTCCGGTTGTTCGTCATTCCTGCGTCGAGTTTTCCTGCCTTGATGAATCCTCGCAGCCTCCTGAATATCTGCGCCGCTGGTCACGTGTCACATGCAATCACACCTGCCTGCCCAAATTGGAGCTAGCGATGTGTCCCTGAATGCGAAACATCGGTCCTTGCCAAACAGCCCATCTGGCAAGTGCACCAGCGGTGGCTCAAGCGGGGCCCGTCTCTGCTGATGAGACACTGAAAGTGGAAACGGGTCCAAAGCTTTGCTTGTGCTGCCGATGATAAGAGGTACTCCCCAGAAGGCCGTGCGGCCGAAGTGGTTCATTAATATGTTACTTTCAATGTGCAGGCACCGATGTGGCAAGGCGTACTGTGCGCTTGTTATATTCTTTGGTTCTTTCGGTAAAGTCACGTAAATAGAAAAAATAATAATGAAAATAAAGTGAAAAAAAAACATGAATGTAGACTGTAGCCTGGTTCTTAACCTCAGTGAGTGTACTGGCAGTCTATAATGTAGACTGTAGCCTGGATCTTAACCTCGATTAGCGTATTGGTAGTCTATAATGTAGACTGTAGCCTGGTTCTTAACCTTGGTGAGTGTACTGGCAGTCTATAATGTAGACTGTAGCCTGGTTCTTAACCTTGGTGAGTGTACTGGCAGTCTATAATCTAGACTGTACCCTGGATCTTAACCTCGATGAGCGTATTGGTAGTCTATAATGTAGACTGTAGCCTGGTTCTTAACCTTGGTGAGTGTACTGACAGTCTATAATGTAGACTGTAGACTGGTTCTTAACCTTGGTGAGTGTACTAGCAGCCTATAATATAGACTGTAGCCTGGTTCTTAACCTCGGTGAGTGTACTGGCAGTCTATAATGTAGACTATAGCCTGGTTCTTAATCTCGGTGAGTGTACTGACAGTCTATAATGTAGACTGTAGCCTGGATATTGTTGTCCCTCGATGTTCGCTCACGGCCCTTGGCTTTGTGTGTGCCTAGCGCGCGCCTTTGTGTCGGTGCACGTATTTCTCTCCAGTGACTTGAGATGCCATCACATTTAGGTGCTATATAATTTCAAATTCCACCGTATTGTGTTGCGTATTTCAACGCGTGTGAGTCATTGGGTGTGTGTGCGCGGAGCGGAAGTGCAGCGGTGAGCGCGCTGCGCCTTGACCCAGGCGACCCGAGTTTGATTCTCGCTCATGGCCAACACCGCTGACAATTGCCTGAACCGGTCCTGGGCCTCCTCCTCTAGGTCGACTCAGCCTAAAACGAGTAACTGGTGCAGTGTGTAAACATCGCCACTGGGCATACAAAGGCGGTCGGGCGTGGTGCTGGCCACCCACTCCCTCGTGTACGGTGCCGGCCTTCATAGGTGCTCGCTAGGGGCCGTCCATAAATTACGTCACGCGATTTGGACGATTTTTGACCCCCCCCC
>CM025662.2:4251135-4274789 GCA_014621495.2 Entosphenus tridentatus
GGGGGGGGGGTCAAAATCGTACAAAATCGAGTGACGTCATTTATGGACGGCCACCAATGTATGTGTTGAACTTCTTTCGCACCGTACGTAGCCAACCGTGCTAATCGAAGGTGCGGTGGAAGGACAAGTATAGGGAAATATAATAATTATAATAATATAAAATTGACAACGTGCTAACACATGCCAGAGATACTGACACAAGTGATCCCCCAGCATCCTTTGTAAGCTACACGGGGTATCTTTCCATTTTTGTCTCCGTATATATTTGTCTTTGTACGAGGTGAACAATGTCTTGCGTGTGTGGTGGGGGAAAAAAAACTAAATCAAACAATTCCTGCATCTCAAACTTCCTGAAACGCAACGATCGTTGAGCCTTCGCCCGCGTAATGAGTTGCACTAATGAGCCTTGACATTTGTCCCCCGTAAATACAGCTCGGTCAGGTTATAAGCCCCCCCTGGGGGTTTTCCCAGCCTGGCCCGAAACCCCGAGGCACCGCGTGGGCCGCATCTCCTCTCCCCTGAGAGGGTCGCTCGCGCGCGCCTCGCTCGGTCTCTCTCTCTCGTGAGCCGCTCTTCGTCGATTAATTCAACGCAGACCCCCCCCTCCACCCCGTGCGTGACGAGCAGAGTACGCGAGATCGACTGTTTCACGCATCGTGGCCCTTTGTGGCTTTTAAGTGGACCGAGTGACCGAGCGAGCGAGCGTTTCCCCCCCGTTGTGTCAATACGCGACTCGTGTATAAAAAAAAGTATGTGCACATTTTTCGCGCGGCGAGTAATTGGTGGGGCCGCATTTGTCCCATCCCCTTTGGCTTAGGCGGCTCAACTCCGCTGGAGGTCAATGACTTTCTGCACTCGATGAGATGGACTTCATCATATTTATAATTGTTTAACACAAGACTTAAAGCAATTAAGAGCCCGAGGCAGGCCCTGCTCAACGAGTGAAGCCAATCAACCTATGGGCCGTAATTATCTGGGTGTAAAAAGTTAGAAATGTAGACTTTACGCCGTTCTTCATTTTACGTTTTTATTGATTCAAATGTTTAATTATGTATTTCACCTGGAAAATCTGTTTACATGGAATATCTCAGCTGGAAGGGTATCCAGGCTGTCATTCGAAAGCTATAATTGATACAGTTTGCATGTATACAATGAATACTACAACCAGTGAAGCACATACATCAATGATACGTAATTAAATGGTCTAAATCGCCGGTTCAAATCTAGCTCCAACTATCATCTCACAATCCCAACAGTAGTATAGTAACTAGGTCATTCATTCATTCATATGTATGAATGTTGAACTTCTTTCTCACCGTATGTAGCCAACCGTGCTAATCGGGGGTGCGGGGGAAGGACAACAAACTATACACAAAAATAGTTCTAGGTAAATGGATGTTCAATCTAGATTATTTAAAAGTGCATAGCCCCAGTGGCTTCCTAATAGCTCTAGTGATGTTTCTCTCGGCTGTCCACTACATATGAAAGTTTCGGAACACGTCTCTTCATGCTCCGTTGTGGAAATATGCGAATAACAAATAAACGTACCTGCGTGTAAGTATTATATTTTTTAGTCCATCTGCCTTTGTGGCCTATCAGACTTATGTTACTGGTAGGAACCACCTGGTTCCACCAGCCCACAGGGGATTATTGTGTTCGTCCGTCGTGCATCCAAAAATGGGAGGGGTGGAGCTGGGTGGAGAGGGGAGGGTGGGGAGGGGCTGGGTGGGGACGGTGGGGAGGGGCTGGGTGGGGAGGGGAGGGTGGAGAGGGGCTGGGTGGGGAGAGTGGGGCTGGGTGGGGGGTGGGAGGGGTGGGGCTGGTTGGGGAGGGGCTGGTCACCCCGTGGTGTCCTGATAAAACTCAACGTTTCACCTACTCACGCCGGCTTGTGCCCACCTTCACAGTGGGCCATATTTGCGGAATACACCACGCCGCCGTTGACCCTGGCCATTGACCGAGCAACCCAACGTTCCTACCAGCTCCCTCCGCAGGAATGTGTTAACCAGACAGATATGGCCAGGGCCTGACCACAGTCAACATATGGTCAAAATTCAATACACCGAAACAAAAAAATACATATTTTTTTTAAAATCAAGCCTTAGAAGGTGAGCACAGTTACATTTTAAAGCAAAATTTTAAAGTGATGTCCTGCTCTATTGAGCCTTGAACCCGTGGGCGCATTCCAAATTCCGATCACAGGGGCGGGTTTAATGCATAGGAAAACCAACGTGCACTCTCCCACACATTGTGAGGTATTTTATCAACCCAGGAGGGTGATGCGCTGAGTCAATCCCCAGCCAGGAATTAACTGGTAACCTTCCAATCGCGAGCTCGTTCCCCTCACCGCTGAGTAGCCTTGCAAACCTAAAAATAATAATTTGAGAAAATAATAACATGCAAATGGTAGTGTGGAAGAGTGTCATTACCTTGACGATAGCGAGCAGAGACACGTGTTCAGATTTTACAGACCCCAGTGAATGCAATTAATAAAATCTACCATTAAAATGAGTCTGGCACCATACATGTCACTTGCAAACAAAATTGCAAGCGTAGAAAACTCAATTAATCCCCGTAAGTCATTAAGCATTTCCATTAGTGTGGCTGCTCACACTGGGGCTAATGCCTTCACCCCTGAATGTCAGCATCACTTTTCAAACATTTTAATGGTGCACAATGGAACAAAAATGCAATTAAAAGTATTTTTTTTTTGGTGATGATAATTTTTTTTTCTTACATGCAAGGCACAATGCATTCCGGAATCTTTCCATGGTGTAATGGTTATCACACTGAACTTGAAATCCAACGGTCGGTTTCATCTCCTGGCGCGGGAGTTGAATCGACAGCACGAGTTTCTTAAATTCTCCGTCCGCCTCTGTCCACCCGGCATTGTAAATGGGTTAATCACAAAATTTTGAATTAAAGCTTTCGTGACTGCAGGAATTCATATTCTTGGTTTTTTCGGTAAAGTCACGTAGATAGAAAAAGAAATTCAAATAAAGTGAATAGCTTGGTTCTAATCGGAGTGAGTGTACTGGCAGACTATAATGTAGTATGGTGAGTGTAATGACAGTCTATAATGTAGACTATAGGGTTCATTACGCTCGATGGGTGCGGTGGGGTAAAGTGTGGTGATACTCCCATTTCATAAAAGATGTCTGGCCAGCGCAGGGGAGCTGAACAAAGTGCCCTCTCGGGCTCGTTCTCGTGGAGGGCCTTCCACCAGCAGTGGTTGTTAGCAGGCAATTGCAGGGCTGCACCTTTATATGACGTAATGCAATTCAAGATTCATCGAATTCTGACTCGAATAAATGTTCGATGAAGCTAATTTGTAAATTGCACATTCTCTGTCTTCCCCGTCCCTTCCCCCGGGGATGTGTGTCCCTTTCCCCCCTTATCAACCAGGACGCGTCCAGTACACGGGGCCTGGCAAAAGGTAAATAAATATTATTGGCAATTAAAAAAAATCCACATTCTCGCGGTGGAGGCGAGTCTCTCCGTCTGACCGATCGGTCTAAAATCAGATCTAGTTGATGATTTAAAAGCGCACATCTCCAGCGGCTTCCTCATATCGGAAGCAAGAACGTTCCAGACGGCTCCCGAAGCGCTGTGCAGCCCAACAACACAGCCCCCCCCCTCCCCCGCAGCCTATAACACCTGTTTCTTTTTTACGCACAGTGGTCCTCTAGCGGTCGAGCGTTATGCAGACGTCCACGCCTGTGCCGAACAGCGCGCAGTTCAACCGAGAGCCGCAGGGCCCAACGCCTGAAAACCTTCGCAGCAGCACTATCCAGGCTCTCAACTCACTTGGCTTCCACGATCCGGCCAGAGCCGGACGCATTCCGGGCAATTTGCTCAACGGCTACAGTTAATATGCCGTTCCTCAAATGAGATTACACTGGTCAACAAAAAAAACATGTTTTTCTGGCCTGGACTTTTGCAGCTGTTTTAGACTAATTTCAGGGTGCTGATTCCAAATCTGATCTCAGATTTGCTCTATCACATCTCATTTTTATGCTATCGGCATACCCCATTTTCATTGATTTTACCAGAAATTAACTCTGTCACTTATGATTGCAAGTTGTTGCGAGTCAGTGACTGCTTTAGTGTTAAAATATGGTGCTGTATTTTTAGGATAGTGTGTTTATAATATAATTTTATGTAGATATCCACATCTATTTAATATTTTTCTTCTGCAGTTGTTATTGAACATGCAATATTTGATATCTCGAAAACCTGATGTGATAGACAAAAACTAATGCCAGATTTGGAATCAGCACCCAAAAATTACCTTACAAACCGTTGGAATACCTTATGCCAGAAAAAGTGTGTTGCCCAGTGTTATATAATGCATTCCGTTGTTTATTTAGCGCGGGACGTCTGAAAGTAGACGAGGCAGACGGCGTTGCTTGGCTATATCCCATTAGCGGTTTAAATTACCGCTGAACCCATAGAAATGCGATATAAAATATATCCGGTCATCAGCCACTGACGCGCAGGCAGAGTAACCAATTACTTGGAGGGGGTCCCCTGAGCTACGGTCAGTCTTCCACCGGCTAATGTGCGATTGTGAGTTGTAATGCGAGTTATCAGAAATTCATTAGAGAAACACTGAGACGTTCATGATCGAATGTCAAATACCCGTTTTATTTTTTTGGCGATAAATGTTTATTAGGGTGTCACTGTAGTTAACAGAGGTTTCTCTTTTCATTTTTCTTTTTTGTGTGTGGATATTTCACAGATTAAGTCAGCACATTGAAATATTTTTTTTTATGTTTTGAGTATTTAACTTGTTGTAACGCATTTGCCTACAATCTCAGCGGATCTCAGAAGCTAAGCCGGATGGAGCCTGGATGGTCCTTGGGTAGCCAATCACAATGCATGACAGGTGTTGTCGGCTGTAGACCTACGTAGTTGGCAGCACAGGGCATTGCAACGGTTCACATTGTTGTCCTGTATTTCTACGCTGTCACGTCTATACTCTTTGGCATTACCAACCCACACTGACTCACATTAGTATGCTTATTTACCCAGGAGAGCCCCACGTAGTCTCAGGACCCTTTTGCGGAAGAATCCCGTCGAGCTTTCGCGAGAAGGGGCCCGACGATTTTCTGATGACGCAGATCCCAATCGCGTAATTTGCAGGTAACATTTTTGGTTTATTTCAAATTCCCCCAAAACATTTTTTTGACCACGGCGCCGGCACACAACGGGCTTACTCTTGCCAACGACCGTGAAGCGGACGGTCACGCGTCTACTGTTCGACGCACGCCACCTGCAGTATTAGCCAGGGCGGCCGCTGGCTTCGAACCACGAAACCCTGCAACAACGAGCGGCGAATGTGCCGACCTACCGCTGGGCCGCGCCGTCCCCACCCCGTGGTAACCGGCACGGCGTGGGGGAGGTGCTCATCCAGCAGCGGAGCGACCTAGGAAATGTACACGTGTTGCGTACGGGGCAGCCCTCATCTCTGTCGGTGGCCCTGAGCCAGCGTTGGGCATTAGAAGTTCCAACAGCGGAAGTTATTGTCTCCGTAGGGTTGCCCAAGGATGACAATTTGACAATTATTTATCAAGGCCCACTGGATCACGAGTGCAACCCCGACCGGGATGTCTGACGCCAGTGTGCTAACAAGTCCAGTGTGCCAATCATTGCACCGTGGCAGCAGCCTAGAGCTTTGTGGGGAGCCTACAAAGTTATCCCGCCACCCCGTAAAAAGTCTAACAGCAGAAACGTGTAATTTCTAACTCTGGCTTCAAGACTGCCGATAGAGGCAAGTGGCAACCAACGCTCGCTTGAGCATGGAGACAGATCCTTTATTTATTAATTCATTCATTCTTCGCTGTGTGCGCTTTTCATTCAGGCGACGAGAGGCAATGCGCCCCCAGTTTACGGGCACGGCTTAATTCACACCCAGCTGGAACCGGTCACCTCCCCCACCTCGGGATCTGATAGCTCCTCGATGCACGGCAATCCGAAATGGTGGAGATAATGGTCCGTTTGAAGACAAGGTCTGGGCAGGCTGTGGTTAATCTGAAATAGCTGTCGGGACGCGTCTGTCGAAATCTCTCGGGGTCGAACCGGCAACGGCGGAAGCGTGTCTTGTTCGTCACGTCGCCGCGGCAGTCGTGCAAAGTGTTTTCTGAAATCGTAAAACGTTTCATATATTTATAGATTTTTTTTTACGCGAGATTTCAGCAGAATATAGTTCGGCGTTAATATATATGTGTGTTAATATATTGCCGATCAGAATTTAAATAGAATGACCCAATCAACACAAAACGTGCCCTGTCTCATCAGATCTCACGAAGCTAAGCAGGCTTGCAAACTGACTCGTGCTTGTACGGGTTACCACCACCATGTGGAAATCCACAGGTGCAGCAGGCATTGTAGGCATTGTAACTCTCCCCTCCCCCCCCCATATTCACCAAGTGTGGTGAAGTATGGTTATATTTCGCTGGAAGGCATGGGGAGGTCCTCATCCACGTCATTTGAGAAACTTTGACAATAGACAAGATTCTCCCTTGCGTGTGTGTGTGTAGCGCAGCGCTCAGGGCACTGCGCTACGCTGGCGACCCGGGCTCGATTCCCGCTCACGGCCAACACCAGTGACGATTATCTGAACCGGTCCTGGGCCTCCCCTTGGTCGACACAGCCTCAACCTGGTGCTGTGGTAAAAAAAAACATCGCTGGCCACCCACCACCTCTCGTGTGCCGTGCCGGCCTTCATAGGTGCTCGCTAACAGCACTTGCCCCAACATTCCGTTAAGGCTACACGGGGGAATCTTTGTCTTTGTAGTGGAAAAATGGGCATAACATACAAACATGTTTGTTGTTGCTGTTGTTACCCCTTTGGCAATTCTACCATGCAGCAGCTACTGACTGACTTATTTACACCGAGTTTAAGACCAGTGCTTAATTTCAACTGGAACAGTCCGGAAAGTATTTCTGGAAAAAATGTTCGAGTGCCACAACCTATTATGCCTTACTTTGTCCTCATTGGTTTTAATTGACACAAACCTGTTGATATGATTATCGGAATATCGGGTACAATATTATGGGTAAGCGCACCTTGTACTCTCGTGGTAGTGCCTTACTCCAATAATAGATACAGTACAACCTTGGATTGCGAGTAACTTGGTCTGCGAGTGTTTTGCAAGACGAACACATTTTTTCAATAACATTTTATTTGATAAACGAGCGAGGTCTTGCAATACGAGTAGTACGTATACGCTTTGTCTGCCGAGCGTCACGTGATCACAACTGATATACGAGTGCTTTGATATACGAGTGCTTTGGATTACAAACACGTTTCCGGAACGAATTATGCTCGCAATCCAAGGTTTTACTGTAGTTAAATATATTTTATTTATTTCAGCAGGAAGAGCCCGGTGAACTTGCTCGGCTCTATTTGATGGGCGTCCTAAGTACAGACGACAACCATGGGTACATGGGTCGCGACACAAAACAGAAAGTGCCGCTACGTGCTTCACATGTCGATAACCCCGACTCTGAGCCAGTCTTGCAGCGTTCAAGTGAGAAATCCAGCACCTGGTTGTACCCCGGAGCGAAGCTTGAACAATCTCGGTAGGGACCCCTTGGTTGTCCAACGGTTCAGGACTGATACCTGGGTCTGGAGTCCCGAGTTGTGTGGGACGCTGCCACTGCTGCCACCCTGTGCCTCGGTCGTGGTGACGCACCGTCGATCTCGCTCAACAGCAGTCGTAAAATCCTCCTATTGTGAGTTTGAGGACCCTGGCCATTGGACTTTGATTGGAGAGCTGAATGGAGTTCAAAATAACTCACAGACACCTTGTGAAAGAACCAAACGCAGATGATCCCTGATTTTAACCTTCCACAAAGCTCGTGGTCCCCACCCTAAAACTCATCCACTGCACAAACCATGGCCGTCGATGCGGATACCTGATGCACAAATTGAAAATTGAAAACTCTCTAGTGTGCGACCGTGGTCATCCAGAACAGATCGTACAGCATCTTACAACGCAATGCCCGATCCACAAATACGAAGGAGACATCACAGCGATACACTCCGTTGCTCCTGGCACAGTTATCTGGCTTGACCACCTGAATGTGAAATTGCAGTTGTTGATCTGCATCTACATCAGCCATATAAGAAGAAGATTGCACATTGCGATCAGATGTTTAAAATAATTCATCATCATCTTAATGATCCATAGGCAGATAGGCCGTATGTGTCCAATGCACGTTCGTTCATTTGTTTCCACTTTCCTCTGTCTTGTGTCAAAATTTTCAAGTCGTGGCCACATCTTTCTGGCACCGTCGTCAACCCATTCTCTTTGAGGTCTTCCTCTTGATATGTAAACTCCTTTGTCAAGGCGCTCTCATCCTCCCACCCAGCTTAAAATACGCTGCCAAGCTTAGCAGTGTTCATTAAGATGCTGTCTTTCCGACAGCTCTGTTTCTTCACCAGAGGACGGCTGCTTGCATTGTGGCCGAAACGTCGTGAGAATTGTATTTGATGATTTTTTATTTTATTATTTTATTATTTTATTGTTTCCCTTCTACGTGACTTTACCGAAATAACCGAGAATATAGGTCTTCCTCTCTTTCCCATTCTTCCATTTTTACGAACAACACACTTTGCATTTTCCTGTTATTGTCCATCGTACATGTGCCAAAATATAATTAAATATATGTTAATAATGTAATATCTAGTTGTCGATTTTTAAAAATAAAATTATTAAATATATCTAATAATGGGGAAAATGTTGCCTCCTTTAAGTATGCCCGCATGCACATGGCACACGGAGTTTCTCTTGAAGTGGCCTTTAATCAATTGCCTGCTGTTCGTTTAGGATGAATATCGGGGCTTCACGTTGAGTAAAGAATGGTGTTGACATTGCTCGATGCATTTTTGAAAATGTACGAGTTTCTCCGTCGTGTTTTCATGCAGGCTAACTTAATTCTATGATCATTGAGACTAATTTTCTTGAACGACTGCGAGACCAAAGGGTTCTGAAATGTTTTCATGATTAATATTAGTATCTATAAAAGAACTCCTGTCATATGCCGCCCTCTTACCTGCGGTCCCGAATATCTGCGCAGCCTGTTTTCGCCTCTGGCTCAATTTTGAAAGTAACGGAGGTGAGCTTGGAGGTCAGAGCACTGAGTCGACACAGCTGAGAATCTTGGGGTTGACTCCATTAAATCGCACGTGGTTAAACGGGTCCTCAAGTGCAGGGAGTTGATGGCGTCAGCCCGGTCAACAATGAAACGAAACCTAATTTTTTTTATCTTACCAGGTATGGCCCATTGAGATATTATAGTTGGTTTTCAAAAGCGACCTGGCTATCACAAATGATAGCCTAATGAAGTGGCTTAGGGGCCATCCATTCAGTAGGTACGCAAAAATCTGTCAAAACTTGACCCCTCCCCCATCCCTGTACGCACGCGTACTTTTTACACCCCCCACCTGCGTACGTACGCCTGACGCACCGCCCCCCCCCCCCCGAATCCTATAGAACGGCCGATATTTAATCCACGCACAAACGATCAAGGATTAATAATGTTAACGTGTTTAAGCAAACAGATTGTCCACCGCCGGACTATCTAACTCATTTGAAGGCCAATGCAGACAAATTATTATCGAGGCTTCACTCCCCCCCCCACCACCGTTTCCTATGCTACGCACATTGTAAGTAGACCCCCCATACGCAAGCGTAGGCATTTGGGTTAACCACCCCCTCCCTCCTCCATGCGTACATACTAAATGAATGTCCCCTTATCACGTAGACATGTATAGCAGCCAAATACTGTAAATGCAAGTTGATTCTGAATGTGGAGGGAACTAAATCGGAGGACTTCGGAGACATGCAAACTCCAAATATACAACAGGCATCAGGGTCGAGATCGAACCCATGACCTCCTGTATACCAGGTGAGGTAGTTAACATCTCGCAACCGCGGCGCCCCTGTGACAACACAAGCGAACCAACACATTAAATTTGTTTCTGCGCTTCACGTGCCAAAATTCGTGCCCTGAGAATTAAAATATCGGTGTAAATGTCATGCGATGAACCTCACTCTCATAGGCGGAGCGAGTGGTAAATGCTGCCCTCGACTGTATGCGGACCGGATAGTTACTTGAAGGCATCTCAGAGGTAGCTCTGTGATATCCACTTGCATGGGCCGTACTCAAGCCGGAAGGGTTGCACTGCTCTGTGAAATATCAGGGAGGATGCTTCGCCATTCTGATGTAACGCTGTAAGCACAATAGGGATGACATTTGGGAAAAATCACAACATTATTAATCCATATTGGATTCCGGTTATGCCACGTAGTCGTTTTATGCCACAATTATTGTCATTGGTATAAAACTGTGAATTGGCTTAAGCCAAAAACAAAAAAGAATCTTCATATTGACTATGAAAACCTATGTTTTATGTTGACAACATATTTATAATAAAGGGACCTTAGAAAACAAGACTGCAGTTAGCCTTGATGTTCGTGGACTCTGTCAGAACTGGGCCATTAGGTGCCATTTGAATCTGGCCAAATAAATTCGTCCACTACTCCATTATGTTGAAATGTTTGGAAGCATTAACTTGAAAAAAAATACCCACATGGGCTTTGTTGAAGTCATGCAGCAGTATAAAGTGTGGTCATAATAATCATAATGTCTTTTATAAATAGAGTTGAGAATGTTTTTGCTGTCTCATTGTGGCCCTGAGGCTGGAGTGAAAGGATGCATTCATCTGTGGAAGCTTATTCAGTTGTCATTCATGCTCTAGTTTCAGAATCTGTATATAACTATTAATCTGGGCCATATAAACTTATGTAATAAACGTGTGCGTGTGTGTGTGCGTGTGTTTACTGTCGGGGAGCGATAGTGTAGCGGTTAGCACGCTGCGCTACGAACCTGGCGACCTGGGTTCGATTCCCGCTCACGGCCAACAGCCGTGACGATTATTTGAACCGGTCCTGGGCCTCCCCTAGGTCGACTCAGCCTTAAATGAGTACCTGGTGCGGTGTGTAAACATCGCCACTGGGGAGGCAAAGGCGGTTGGGCGTGGTGCTGGCCACCCACCTTCTCGGTGTACTGTGCTGGCCTTCATAGGTGCTCACGAACAGCACTTGCCCCAACAATCTGCTAAGGCTACACGGGGTGGTCTCTGTCTTTGCTTCGAAGTGCATTTGTGCAACTGACCGATTTGCAATTACATAGCATCTCATTTTACCCACAATATCCAGGGTCTGTCCCATGACCTCCTGCCAGCAAGCCTTCCACATTTGAGGTGGCCTCATAGCGCACCTAGCCGAGTGCATGCGCTGTGACGACATCACCGTCACTTAGTGGAGAATAGTGGCTGTTGTTGTTGTACAGTATGTGTGTATGTACTGTGTGAAGATCAGTGCTGCAATTCCTGACTCCGGCACGGAGTCAATGCCCAGGGCTACGTTATCGCCAAAGGGCAGGCCAGCAAGGTGAGGCTCTCACCCAGTTATGGATTGTGTGATGGCATGGAATCGACGTGTTGATAGGCATCTGTGAAGGACATGAGTACCTCCGAAATATTGGCACGTGTCGTGACGTGTACTGCAAGATGCGGCTTTCAGATGCGCTTCTGCGATCGTCCGGAACGCTCTTCCTTCCGATTTCAGGAAGTCACTGCGGCTCTGCACTTTTAAATCATCATTTAGATTGGAAAGTAATTTCTTTAGAACTGCTTTATGTGTTTAGTTTAGCACGGTAGGCTAAGTTCAACATGTATACATATCGGAAGAGGGGAAATAAGGCATGTAAAATGAGTGGTGTTTCATTGTCGTCGTTGTTGTTATTAACAATGACAAAGCGAGGATTTTACTACCCCAGGAAGGCTGACGTTTCCCAGCAAAGCAGGTGACCTCAATACGAGGACGAGCTTGGGAAACCCAGGAAAGGTCCCGTCCTCGAGTGACCTTTCCTACGCATGCCCACAGATCGCCGCGGGCAATACACAATTTAGCCACACTGCCACTGACTACATTTGCCTGTCAACGGCCGGCAATCGCCAGACATGATGTTAACTACCTCGCCTGGTATACAGGAGGTCGTGAGTTAGATCCTGACGCTAACACCTGCTGTATATTTGGAGTTTGCATGGTGGTGAGATGTTAACTACCTCGCCTGGTATGCAAGAGATCGTGAGTTAGATCCTGACCCTGACGTCTGCTGTATATTTGGAGTTTGCATGGTGGCAAGATGTTAACTACCTCGCTTGGTATACATGAGGTCGTGAGTTAGATGCGGACCCTGACGCCTGCTGTATATTTGGAGTTTGTGCGTTCTCTCAGTGGCCGCGTGGATTTTGCTCCGGATCCTCCGTTTCTCCCCCTCCACATTTATAATCAACGTCACGGCGTTTAGAGTATTTGGCTGCTATAAATTCCCACATGATGATAAGCCGCTTTTTTGAGCCAAGTGGCCAGGTTGCTTCTGGAAAAAAGGAGCTACACGGCTCAGTGGGCCTCAGCTGGTAAAATGAAAAAAATTTTAGTACATTTTGGCGGTAAAAATCGCCACAAAGCAATGGAGTTGTTTGAGGAAAACATTTTTTTTTATTTTGCACTGGGAGTTACATCACTGCGGTAAGAGGGTGAGTAATCGATGATAGAGAAGCAATTATTCACTAACTGGGTGGGGAGGGATGTTGCCCTTGAGGAGCAAATGGGGAAGCCCAGGGGAGAGGCCTCCAAATGAGCTCTCGTGAGGAAACAAGCAGACAAGCCACGATTGTGAATTTTTGTTGCGAAAGGGCGGCTGAGAGGTGATTAATACGCAGGCGTGTGGAGTCGTCGAGCCTCAGTGAGTTAATTTAGTGCAGAAATGGTGGCGTGAGGTGATCGAAAGGTTTAGGCGGTTATTGACTAGGGTGGTACAGATACCAGATGTATTATGACCCCCCCCCCCCACGACATTTTTTTCCTGTGTATATTCATTTCTGTTTAAAATAAACCCTACCGTCCATAAATGACGTCACGCACCTAGGGGGGGGGGGGTCAGACATTTGTGACGATGTGTGACGAAGGGGGGGGTGGGGTTAAAAATTGTCCCAAATCGCGTGATGTCATTTATGGACGGCCCCTAATAAAATCTCAAAGTTTAATAGAATTAAATAGGGGTCACAAGACATCTCGACCACCCCGTACGTGTGAACGTTTAACTTCTTTCGCACCGTACGTAGCCAACCTAATCGGAGGTGCGTGGGTGAAGGACAATACCGAGCTGAGCACATTGCCAAGCCTGCGTCGGTGTGTGGCTCACTCGTGCACATGCCGATGCCCTGCAGGTTAAGCGAAAGTTGTTGACTGCAAGGTGGATGGGTGGGTGGGCGGCCTTTCATCGACGCTTCGTTAGGGCAGAACCAGGCCACCGAGCAGCCCACGCAGACAGCTGATTGTAATTTCTGTACCGTGTGGAGTGTATGGTGCCGGGTGCTGAATGACAGTGGCAAAGTAGAAAATAGTGCATGCAAAAGGATACCGTGCGTGCTACTGAGGGCAAAATGTTTTAAACACATTCCTGCGGAGGGAGCTGGTAGGAACGTTGGGTTGCTTGGTCAATGGCCAGGGTCAACGGCGGCGTGGTGTATTCCGCAAATATGGCCGACTGTGAGGGCAGGCACAAGCTGGCGTGAGTAGGTTAAACGTTGAGTTTTATAAGGGCACCACGGGGTGACCAGCCCCTCCCCACCTAGCGCCACCCCCCACCCAGCCCTACCCTCCCCACCCAGCCCCTCCCCACCCTCCCCTCCCATTTTTGGATGCACGACGGACGAACGGACACAATAATCCCCTGTGGGCTGGTGTAACCAGCTGGTTCCTACCAGTAATATCTCTACATGTTGCTAGAGGCTCACCATTAGCAGATGCGCCAACTCATGAACCCCCCCCAGCCAATCCAGCGCTCGCATCGCTCATCGGTGGCGGCTTCGCCTGGCCAATCCGGACCGATTGGTCAGTGGGTGATTGTCGATTTATCTAATTAATAACGGATGATTTTCATCGTCCTTTACAAAGATAACCGTGCTGCTTTGTAAAAATATATATGTTGGTTGTAGGCAGGGCTGGATGAAGGCACGGGGGCTGCAGCCCAGGGGTCTCCGCCAGCTGGAGGCCCTCCAGAGATGAAGTGAAAAGTTATTTCGTTTGTGAAAGCTGAATTTTATTTGTTGTTAGCCTTGTGAAAATAAATGTTATTTTTCTTGAATTTTATTTTCCTATTTTTGGTTCTTTCGGTAAAGTCACGTAGAAGGGAAATAATAAAGTCATAAAAATAAAACAATTAAAGTCTCACGACGTTTCGATTGCAACACATGCAATCATCATCAGTTGTGTTGCAATCAAAACGTCGTGAGAATTTTATTGTTTAATTTTTTATTATTTTATTATTTCCCTTCTACGTGACTTTACCGAAATAACCAAGAATATGAATCCCTGCAGTCACGAAAGCTTTAAATTGAAATTTAGTTTTTCTTTTGAAAATATTACTGGGGCCTCACAGTACCTGTAGACCCGGGGCCTACAAAATCTTAATCCGGCCCTGGTTGTGGGCAGTTATCGTAACACCAAGCAGCGGCTCTGTGCAAAGATTCACTGAGTGACAGAGATACGGAGACATGGACTTGGATGGAGACGGATGTAGAACATTATCGGAAATTCTAACAATAATAATAACTTTTTTTTTATAAGAGCGCACCTCGGAGTGCTTTACACGTGAGAAGCGACTTGCAGCTCATCTCAGACATCAGAAGGGTACCCCTGTGTGGCACCTGTCCTGCAAGTGGGCATTCGTCTGACGGTAGGGGCGACGATTGCTGCTGTTACTGTGTGTGTATTGATCAGTCAACCCGTGGCACCTGGGTTTTTCCCGTGACCTCCTGCCAGCGGGAGTTTGCCGCTTCACGTGGCCTTAACGTTCACATGGCCTGGCACGCGCGCCGTGGTGACGTCACCGCCACTTAGTGGGGAATGACGGTTGTGGTTGTTGTAATCCTAAATGAAAAATGTACCGGTTGGCTTACTCGTCCAGAAATGAATTCAGTGGATCTTTAACGTCTCTCGTGAAGCAGACGGCGCGTCCATTCACCGCTAACGCCAACCCGCAGTAATAACCGGGGCGTTCTGCCGGATTCGAACCTTGGAACCTCTGCAACAAGTGTCGAGAGCACGGCACCGCTGAGCCATGTCACAGGGCTAAACGATGGAAGGGAAATACCAGAAACCCCTACACATGTCGCACATTCTTAAAGGTGACGGCACTAGTTCAGCGTTGATCTGGAGAAGCAGAGGCTTTTTATGTTTTATTACCCCCCTTGCTCTCACAAGTAGATGTCTAATTACTATAATGAATGTTGTTCGGGCCATGTGGAATCATACATATATTCAGAAGCTCCCATACTTAACATTTTTACAAGTGGACCCTTAAAATGTCGCTCGTTCAGTAAGCACCCCCCCCCCCCCAAATAAAAAACACTTTAAAGCACAACTGTGGCAAATGTTACGCACGTTCCGGGTTTGAGTTACGGGCTTTCAAATGAGTGCGAGAGAAAGATCTTGAAATGTCAAGTTGTAAGAATTCACACTGCGCCATTGGGGGGAAATGGGATCGTAAATTTACACCGCTCGCGGTTTAGCAAAAAAAAATTAGCGGACATTAATTTGAAGCCCCAGGGACTTTACCGAAATGTTCTCCCTCTCCCCCAGTGAATTTGACACTTTTTTGGCCACAATGCAATGTCGGTTGGAGCCACGATTATTAACTAACGATTTCCATGTTTAAAGGGATTATTTATATATTTGTATATTATTAAATGTCTGCTTTATGAAATAAATGAGATTTATACATCACTTTATATATGTGTGTGTGATGTGTTGTAACTGTTTGTTTTGTATCTCTTAGTCTCTTAATTGTGCTTATTTAGTGGTTTATGTTCAACATACAGCCATGCAGTTCCATACTTGGTCTTTTAAAACTAATGTAATATGTACTCTTTGGTGGCTCCACCTGATGAAGATTGCTTGTGTTGCGATCGAAACGTCGTGATTTGTTTTATTTTATTTCTACCTACGTGACTTTGCCGAAAGAACCAAAGAGTATGAATTCCTGCAGTCACAAAAGCTTCAAATCAAGATTAATGTAATATGATTTGTTGACAATTGCAATGATAATTTTCTTCAAGCTAGTGTAGAGGAGTAAAATGGGGGCGTGACGTCGTGTGTGCCGTCCAGTGCGATGATTCACGGGACGTGACGTCATGCGCGCTGGGCGGCTCGATGACGTCACGTCTCCTAGAGTATTTAAGGGAGACGCCGTGACGAAAGCGTTGTCACTGTGGGAACGGGTAGAGTACGAAGGGTTAAGAGGGAACCAGGGGTAGAGAGGGATCGAGTAGTGAGTCTGGGATGAAAAGCCGGTGGTAGCCAATAGAGGTGCTCTCTCTTCGGTCAGTGGAGTCGTCAGAGTCCCGATCCGACACGAGAGAGACCGGAGCTAGCCGAGCAGGGAAAGGACTCATTGTAGGACGCCTAGCCCCTGGGAGTTGTGTACCCTTGTGTGTTATTGTTAACCAGTAATAAACCATTGGAATCTCATTTGTCAGTAAAAAATATGATAATTGTTTTTTTTTACCCTTCTATCTGGCAACAAAACTGACACCTTTTTTGGCGTCATCTGGTCCAACCCATGTGAGACGAGGCTCTAAGGAAAGCTATCTCGGGTGTGGACCAATCAACTTCAAGGACAGTGCACATTATCAGAGTTATGTTTTTTGTTTGCATTATGACCGCAGGTATTGTGGTCTATGTAAAAATGACTCCTTGTAAAAAAGGTGTCAGTTTTGTTGCCAGATAGAAGGGTTAAAAACCACTTATCAGTAATAAACCCTTGGCGAAAGCCCATAACTTACCTCTGTCTCCGAGTACGTCCGTGGGAGCTCCTCTACACTAGCATGCATGTGGTTGATATTAACTCAGAAACAACAGCACTGGACTGGAGGACAAATGTCCATTGTGAAGTAAACCAGACTTAAATTTAGATTTAAAGCTTTGGTGACTGCAGGGATTCATATTCTTGGTTCTTTCGGTAAAGTCACGTAGAAGGGAAACAATAAAATAATAAATAATTTAAATACAAAACAATACAATTTTCACGACGTTTCGACTGCAAAACAAGCAATCATCATCAGGTGTGAAAAACAGCAATACATTTTTACAAAAAGTGGCGGTTTTTTCTTAACGTCAGCACCACGGACAGCGACTTGGCAGTTGGTCAGATGGACAAGTCCATCTATGTTCGGAAAAGAGGAGGGGGGAGCAAAAATGAAATGCGGTCTGAAAGTCACCATAAGCGTGAACACAATCAATTAAGACCCGAAATGGTTTATCAAATACTTACAATGATTGCTAAGCCAGAATCCATCTTCTCGGTTGAAATTGTCTCTGTGTTTGTATATGTGGATAGCCTCATGAACGAATCTCTCATGGTAGCCAGATGGCTTGCAGAGAACCTCTGTCTTTGAGAAGTCAATATGATGTGAGCCCACTGAATTGTAACAGTGATCTGCCACGGCCGAGGTGTTGGTCCTACCGTGTTTTAGGTCCGCTTTGTGTTCACGGATACGGTCCGATACATGTCGTTTGGTTTCTCCAATGTAACTACTACCACAGAGGCAACTCAGTTTGTAGACTGTATGTCCGGAATCACATCTTTAACAGATGGAACCAGATCATGAATTTTACGTAATGTGTTGAATCGGACCTGGGTCTTGTGTTTATTCAATATTTTGGAGATCTTTTTTGTGATCCCTGCAATGTAGGGTAAGGTGATGGTTTTGAATGGCTCCTCAAGAGGAGGGTCCTTCTTCATGGTTGGAGTGATGGCTTTGCGGATTGTGTAGTCGGAGTAACCATTAGCCTTAAGAGCTTGGTGTACGTGCTTGAGTTCACTGGCAATGTGTTCCTGGTCGGAGATGCATTGGGATCTATGGTGCAGAGTCTTGATGAGGGAATTCTTCTGGGATGGTGGTGGGAAACCGGTTTCAGGTAAGCATCCATATGGGTAGCTTTCTTGTAGACAGAGTGGCTCATTGAACCATTCAAAATCGATGTCCGTGGTGCTAACATTAAGAAAAGAACGCCACTTTTTTCAAATTTTCTTGCTGTGTTTTTCACACCTGATGATGATTGTTTGTGTTGCAGTCGAAACGTCGTGATAATTTTATTGTTTTTATTTTTTTATTATTGTATTGTTTCCCTTCTACGTGACTTTACCGAAAGAACCAAGAATATAAACCAGGCTTATTTATGTATAGTCGGTTCAGCCTTATTGAGTATTAATTGATTATGACTGACGACGATGATGAGGGTGACTGATGATGATGACGGAGCCTTGCTTGGATTTCAACTTAAGCTCGCAAGCCTTTGAAGCCGGCTCTTGCCCCAGCTGAAGTGTACTGAGTGATCCAAATATACATGGGTACCCATGCGGTGAGGAAATTATAGATTAAAGCAATATTGTATCTCACAGCCTCCACACGTCTCCCACCGGTCTTAAGTCACTCAATTTTGGTGCTCTCTTCCATAAGGCATGAAGCCATCGTGTTTACAATATTCAATCAGCTGTTGAGAGAAATGCAAGTGAGTCAATTAGCAATCGGTGAGGTATCTGTAAGTGGATCAGACTTTATTAAGAAGGTTCCACGTGAAATCAATGGTATTCGTTTCACGTATCGAGATATATTTCACACACTTTAATCATAATTAGGTTGTTTTATACTTGTCAAAAAAGGGCCAAGTACTCAATAAGCATTAAGAGATGCTCCTCTCTGCTTCAATCTTCATTGACCAGTGATGGGAATTCCAGATTCCTGTGGCAGGGACCAATTTGTCCAGCAGAAAATAACTGTTGACTTCTTCAAAAAGCAGCATGAATTCGCCCACTTTCGCCCCCCAAATATAATTTCAACATGCAACCTTTTCAACTCGTGATTCATTTGCTCTGTTGCAGGGCCAGCCAACCATTCATATTGTGTCGATTTTCTTGTTGGGTTGACTTTCATTGCTTTTTGTCATTTTGCCCCAATTGTATCCCGACTGTGCCATCGGCATCACGTCGCGAGACGAACAATCCGTTCGGAGATCTCGCAGAGCAGTGGTCCCTCGGTTAACAGTGACATCGGTTAACGGTTTTTCGGTTAACGATTAGTTTCAACTAACTGTTCTAATGTTAATGAACGGTCTGTTTACCTTATGCACGCGGGCGCCAATTTTGGCCAATCTGAGCGTTCGTCTCACTGACCTCACCCAGCCACCCGTTTTTTTTATTCGAACTATGAAAACGAGCTGGGTAGCCGACGCAACAATTGGCCCTGGAGAAGCCTTAGCATGAACAATCGATTAAAAAAAACCATATAAACGAGAGACCACATTGTTATTCATCATCGCCATCATCATCGTCGTCGTTATTGATCGCCACTGTTATGTTTTATGTGAATGAGGGTCAATCTGCCATTTGGGTTATACAGCCACAGTGACGAATGCCACCCGTGCAATGACGAGGGGAGGTCCTGTGCGTGTGGGCACGCGTGTGTGGGTAATAAAGACGGGGATGATTGGCCACGTGAAAATGATCAATTCATTATCAAGCGGTTGTTACTTTCACCAAGTTGGGACTATCATGTCTATCCCGCATTCTCCTTAATAATTAGCAGCAGCAGCAGACGTTAATTAAGGTATCTGCTCTGGTGATAAAAGTTCAATCAAGTGCGCGTTCTGGGGATTTGGCACGCAGGCTCCATGCACGTATCGTGTCTGCGGTGAGTGCCGAAAGTTGGTCAGTGTAGCGTCTCGCTCGCTTACGGGATGTTAACTACCTCGCTAGGTATGCAGGAGGTCGTGGGTTCGATGCTGACCATGTGACGCCTGCTGTACATTTGGAGTTGGCGTCTCTCTCTCTTTCATCTTCATCATGGTGGCTAGGAGATGTTAACTACCTCACCTGGTATACAGGAGGTCGTGAGTTATATCCCGACCGTGACGCCTGCTGTATATTTGGAGTTTGTGGTGTCTCTCTCCACGTGGTCGCATGGATTTTTTTCTGGGTACTCCTGGTTTTTCCCTCCACATTTAGAATCAACATCAGGCGTTTAGAGTGTTTTGCTGCTGCTATAAATGTCAACGTGATCATAAGCCACCTCGTTGAGCGATCATTTGTGAGGGGCACGTTGCTTCTGAAAAGGAGCTACAGAGTCTCAGTGGGCCTTACCTGGCAAAATAAAAACAATAGTTAAGTTTAGTCAGTGGAGGAACTTCTGCATTCCTATAATGAGAGGCCAGTCTGTCCACAAGGCAACCACGATTGATTTCACACACAGGGTCATTACCTTTTTTATGGTCCTTGGGGACATGGATAGACTGAGTTAGCCCCCCACCCCCAACAAAGATTTCCATTTTCAATTTTTAAACTTTCATATGGGCACTGCCAAATGTACTACTCGGCTGAATATTCTTGCGTGCATCTGCATACCATGCACATTTGTGTGTGAGCTCGGGGGAATCTCACTGCGTGATAGGTCGTTTTTAATCTTTCACGGGGGGTGGGTGAGGTGGGTTTTGCATTGCGTTAACGCCCAACCTATGCCCTGGCGTTAACGGTCAGCGCGCTGGACTTATAAATCCAGGGATTGTCGGTTCGATTCAATCTTCCGGGTGCAGCGGCGTGAAGCAAGTTTCTCCAATTCTGTTGCGCTGCAATCCAGCCGAGGTGGATGATCGCCAAACGATCCGCCGACTCCAAATTCATATTGCTGGGCTTGCATCCCCTCCCCCCTCCGCCACGCTCGCCGTGACCCTAATCGCATCTGAACAACTCCATCTCCTCCAAGCTCATCTCCTCGGAGCGAGTCCACACTCACGGCTGCCCGCTCCGTCGCCAGCGATTCCTCCTTTGGCTGACATCCCCCGCGGCAATGTAACTCCGTTTGCGGCAAGTTTTGCCCGCCGACTCGTTTTTTTCCTCTCTTCCCCGACGCACTCCGTACAAAGTTTCAGAACCGTGTGGTTATGCGCACGTCTCTTCGCGTTAGGCCAAGTGCGCGTCTTTCCCTTTGCCTCTCCGCGTGACCGCGCGGCTTTTGTGCCAAATTTCTACGTCAACAGCCCGCGTCTCGATCCCGCTTGTCACGGCTGGCCGTGTTGTTTTTTTGACGAAGGTCTTCCTCCTGAGGCGTGATGGCATTTTATGCTCCCGCTGCTAAAGGGTACGTTCATTTGCAAGCGCCCTCCGTTTATCGCTTTTAGTTCGCCGCTTTTTTATTTTTTATCGAACTGGCTGCTTGCAGACATTATTCTAAACACGACTTCTGTCCGTACTTGATCTGGCCCGGTGGATCTTGTGTGCGAGAACTTTGACACCATTATTGTGTTTAACGTGCGAGTTCAAATCCCAGTCGGTAAACTTACGATGACGTTCCACGAACAACTTTGTGAGAAATCAACTGTGCCCGTCCTGTGGATGGACTGCCCCTATTATAGGAATGTGGAATTTACACCACTGGCTTATGGCCACCTAAAGAGATAAGTGCCTCCCCCCGCCCCCCTTTGCTCATATTGCCAAGGAGACACTTAGAGTTGTTTTACTTACATTTTGTTTTGTTCGGAAATAAAACATGTCAAGATAAAGCCCAATACTATTTGGTTCTTTTGGTAAAATCACGTAGGTAGTTCCACTGCTGGATTATTTTTTCTGCCTGACGACGATCGCTTGTGTTGTGATCGAAACGTCGTGATATATTATTTTTTATTTTTATTCTATTTTATACCATTCGTGACTTTACCGAAAGAACCAAAGATTATGGATTCCTGCAGTCACGAAAGCTTCAAATCAAGATAGAGCACGATATCATATCATACTCTTTGGTTCCTTCGGTAAAGTCACGTAGGTATAAAATATATTAGATTAAATCACGACGTTTCGGGCGCAAAACAAGTGCCCATCATCAGGTGGAAGCACCCACAGCAATAAACAATTGCCCACTTTAGTAATTGTTATTAACGTCGTGATTTATTTTATTTTATACCTACGTGACTTTACCGAAAGAACCAAAGAGTATGGATTCCTGCAGTCACGAAAACTTCAAATCTAGAATATCGCATCAGACTGAACGGGGAAAGAGGCTCGACTTTTAGTCCTTTTAATAATCTCCCACCGCTGTTTTCTGATACAATATATCCCATTCACTGTGATAGAATGAACATTATGTGTGTACGTACGTTGCACTTCTTTTGCACCGTACGTAGCCGACCGTGCTAATCGGAGGTGCGTGGGGAAAGGCAACAAACTAAACACAAAATGCGGCTCTAAAGATGTGACTTTCCAATAGTCTAGATTAAAAAATAACACTTATTTTCCTTATTTCAGGCACGTTTCAGTTGTAATCCCTCCCTCACCTTCTCATGCCCTCCCTGTTACTTAAAAAAAGAAACACCCTTAACCCCTTTCCATGGGGCCCCGTCTGGTTTGTGGCAGTGGGGGTCCGTTCGTCATCTTTTTATCCCCTCCTTTTCCACAACCGGTTTAGTTTATGGGAGTGCGCCGCTGCGCAAGATTTTCCAAATGGATTCTTCACCTCACTGCGTGAGGACCGCCGGAGGGCTTTTCTCACTTGATACAGCTATCGTGCTTTGACGGTTCTACCTGAAGACGGAAGCTTGTGTTGCCTCCGAAACGTCGTGATTTTTTTTGTATTTTTTTTGTATTTTTTTAAATTGTACTTTTATTAATTTTATTTTTTTACCTACGTGACTTTACCGAAAAAACCTAAGAATATGGCTTTTGGGGGATTGGTGGTGCCGGCTCACAGCCTCGCGGCTGCCTTCCCCGAGTGTCGATGGCTCCTCTAAGCGTCTCCGAGCCGACGCCGTGCTTTGATATTTTTTCTTGCTTTACAATTAGAAATTGTGATAATTGTGATCGTTATTGCAATGCCGATAGCACAATTGGATCAAAGCAAAGTGGGAGGGGTGGAACGGGAGGAGGTGGGTGTGTGGGGGAAATGACATCTGTCTCTAAAAATAAATCTCGTGCGTGCGTATCGTTTCCCTCTGGCCAGAAAGTCTTGCGTCTAATAAGTGTTACACAATCCCCCCAAATCAATGCCGCAATTGATCTTCATACTCGTGCTTTCAGGGCACACTAATCAAATTACAGTGCATTTCACTGTTGGGGATTAACCTCATTTTTGTCTTTTAAAGTGAAAGGGTTTCAAATGCCACTAATCCTGTTGTAATAGACGCGGTTTTAAGAAGTTTAAAGTGAAATCAATTGGTTACAAAGTCTCTGGTATAACTGTCAACATTCAAAGTGATTTCCTGCAAAAAAGAGCCGTTTGCGCAGTGCTCATCCCCTCTTTACAGCCCTCCAAGCCAGTGGTGGAAATTCCACATTCCCATGGTGGGGGTGAGAGTCTGTCCGGTGAGCAACCACCGTCGACTTCTCCATGAAGTGGTACGAATGTATCGACCCCAGAGGGATGAATGGCTGAGTCAACCACATTGAACTCGCAACATTTAAATTGCGAGCCACTCATCGCTGCCACTTAGACACCTCGATGGATCTCACAATGGGCGCTGCGGTGG
>CM025662.2:4274799-4284829 GCA_014621495.2 Entosphenus tridentatus
CACCTGCTGTATATTTGGAGTTTGCATGGTGGTGAGATGTTAACTCCCTCGCCTGGTATACAGGATGGTCGTGGGTTCGAACCCGACCCTGACACCTGCTGTATATTTGAAGTTTGCGTGTTCTCTCGCCGTGGTCGTGTGGATTTTTCTCCGGGTCCTCTGTTTTTTTTTTCCTCCACGTACGTTCATAGTATTTGGCTTGCGATAAATTTCCACATGATGATAAGCCACTTCGTTGAGCGATCATTTGTGGCCAGGTTGCTTCTGAAAAGAGCTATACAGCTTAAGTGGGCCTTACTTGGTAAAATGAATAGACAAATGCATTGTTTATAGTTTCGTTTAAGTGGTGCAATTTATGCCCCAAAGTAAGTTACAAGAATCAAGCCGTGTGGCACCGTGGTTTAGAGTTAAGCACGCAACGATGTATTGGTTCATCTTTTGACATCGATTTTTTATCTCATTTTTAAATTGATCAACTTGCACGTTTGAGAATAGGTTACTTACACTGTGTGCATATTGTATACACATTGTTCGGGTCCTGACCGCGGCCAGGAATAATCCTTTTGAGCCATTTGCCACATTTGGGTCTCGAGCCGATGGCTGAAAGGGGCTTCATAATAAAGCGGCTTCAATCTGGATTTGATGCTTTCGTGACTGCAGGAATCCATACTCTTTGGTTCTTTCGGTAAAGTCACGTGGGTATAAGATAAAAATTAAATAAATCACGACGTTTCGGGTGCAACACAAGCGTCCGTCATCAGGTGAGAAAGCATGATCTGCTGCTGAGGCAAACTGTTTTAAAAGGTTTGAAGTGGGTGTAGTCCATTAACATCACTAGCCCCGGCCACTTCTTTATGACCCTTGGGCTACACCCATTTCAAACCTTTTAAAACGGTCTGCCTCAGCAGCAGACCATGCTTTCTCACCTGATGACGGACGCTTGTGTGTGCGCCCGAAACGTCGTGATTTATTAAAAAAAATTCTTTTACACCTACGTGACTTTACCGAAAGAACCAAAGAGTATAAAGTGGCTTGTTGATACCATCGAGGGAAGCCAATGCTAACAACGATTGTCTTAAACTCTTTCATCTTTTGGTTACAAATATGTATGACAGCAAGCTCGTCGCGGTGGCTCTATATTAGAAGGGGGAAAAAATGATGAAGAATACCGTCGCGTGTTTTGGGCGGAAAATAAACTCACGCGGAATTACACATCTTTGGACGATGGAAAGAAATAAAATGTCTAATAAACAGACGTTAGCTACGCTAATCTTTCTACCCATGGTGGATACTGGTCACATTTGACCCAAATCCATTGACTCATGGGCTAAGTGGCAAATATATGAACTTGTCCTGCGAGTCCCCTCGGTCAATTCAACTTCACATGATTACCTCGTAGTCGTGAATAAACGTCAGCGCTGGGGAGACAAAGTTGCCCTTGCGCGTTGCTCGAGACGACAGTCTATGAATGTTATTAAGGGGGAGTAATAGATGAATAATTGGCCTCAAATGCAATCAAAATCGTGCACTCGCCGCGTGCTGTTGCAGTCCAAATCATGGAAGTTAACCAAACCCCGCACGTTTTGTGGCGGACAGCTCAAACCGTCAACACCGGAACGGCCTCTAAAAGCGCACTTTAAAAAGTAGCATTCATACCGCAGGTAAACAAACACCCAGACGTTGTTTTAGCAGGATGTGTTTTTTTAAGTACACGAGCCATAATGAAAGTATACGTTCAATTTGAACAAATTTACTATTTGTTTTTTGTTGTTGATAATTGCATTCGTGCACAATAAAAAAAATTGGCGATCCATTAATGTAATTAGACAGTACCCAGTTATTTTTTTAATCAGTAACCACATTAGGCAGACGCTCAATATCACGATGCATCACTCTGCTACGTATGCCTCAAGGACCATATGGTTTAGAATGTGGCCAAACCAGCATGCCACGGTGGGTGGCGTGGCTAGCACCATGCTCTACCACGTTTGCCTCGGCGGGCGGTGTGTTAATTCCCGTTCAAAAATATACTCGCTCGAGGCTGAGTCACCCTAGCGGAGGCCGAAGTAGACAAATGCGCGGCCCTGCAATTGCTTTCTGACAACACTGGCGGAGAAAGGGGGCCCTCCTCTGAGTGATGTCTCAATAGATCCCGGCGAGAAGGCAATTTGATCGACCCTCCTCCGTTGGCGAGACGTCTTGGAAGAGGTAGGAGTACCCACACTTTACCCCACCGCATGCAACCTCCCAGTCAGTTGGGGGAGGCGCAGAAGCAGTTTGTATTTTTTCCCTTGCCACTGTTGTAAAGGGGAGTGGAGTCAAACTCAGGTAGCTGAGGTTCCAGTACGCTCACGAACCACGGCACCAAAGTGCTCCACTGATTTTTTTTGTGTTGAGTTTGTTGTCCTTCCCCACGCACCTCTGATTAGGGCAGTTGGCTACATACGGTGCAAAAAAAGTTCAACATATATACAAATAGCACACGTAAATAGATGTCACAGAGCTACCTCCGATATCCCTGTAGACCAGAGAGCAGAGGACGGCACTTTCCCACGCGCTCGGCGTATGATTAGCACGGATGACTTCGTACGGTGGAAAAGAAGTTCAACATGCAGTACATGCACACATAATACATAGACATCGACTTTCATTTACCACCAAGCGGCGGTGATGGAATCAAAATGCTTGTGCCAGGCTAGGTGACTGAGGCTATGTGAGTTGGCAAACGCTGGGTAATGAATCAGAATAAATGCTTTATTTGGTATTTGAGCCATTGTGATAGCACAAGGATATCACAAAAGTATTCTATTTCACAGACGGGGCTAAGTTATATTTCACAGATGGGGATAAGTGTGCAGTCGCGGGGGATTCTGCTATGCGGATTTACCCAATTAAGTAATTTCAATTTTTTCAAATTTGCCAAAATTTGTACTGTGACGCAGGCGCACCTGGGCCTACTCTCCTTCGAATAGCATCACGGAATCTGTAACGGCCACCGCGAGGCAGACGGCGCTTCGTATTTGCGACTCACAAATCACCGGCAGGCATTCACCGGGGCGGCCGCTGCGCTTCGACCGCGAGGCTCGGCAGCAAGCGGCGAACGCGCCGCCACTCCGCCACGCCACCGCCGAATCGAGCGAGGCGATCCAGATGGTGGGGATTAGCCCACCAGGGTCCCGTAGTCGGTGCACCACCTGCACAACCTGCGTTGTGCCAACTTTGCTGCGTTTTATCGCTGTATGTCTAATTTATTCATATTTTGCTCTGCCCGTCTCTCTCCTTGCTGTTCAAAGCATCGTTCTCCCTCCACCACCTCCCGTAGTTGCTGGAGGGTGGCTGCATCCAGCTGGCCTGTAGCAATTACCCACGAACCCACAAGCAGTTCTCTCTGAACTTGGCCTCACAGATCGTAGATCCCTCTGAAATTGGCCTCACAGATCGCAGGGTTTGTCGCGAGCGCCTATTAACGCCGGAACGGCACACGAGGGGGTGGGCACAGCGCTCAGCTGTCTTTGTCTCCCCCGTGCTGATTTTCCACACTGCTTTGCCAGTTGTGCATTTGAAGCAGGTCCCAGCTCTGGGGAGGCCCACAACACATTGCGATAGCTGCGACTTGCCCATGAAATGCATGGCCAGGAATCGAACTCGGTTGGTGCAGGGATAGTAGTGCATTGTGCGCGAACCACTGCACCACCTCACGCGGAACATAAAGACAAAGATCCCCCTTGTAGGCTATATAGCCTGTTGGGGCAAGTGCCATTCGCGAGCGCCTGTGAAGGCCGGCACAGCACACGAGGGGGTGGTGTGGCCAGTACCACGCCCGGCCGCCTTTGTTTCCCTAGTGGCGATGTTTACACACCGCACCAGGTACTCATTTGAGGCTGAGTAGACCTAGGGGAGGCACAGGACCGCTTCAGACAATCGTCACTGGAGTTGACCGCGCGCGGGAATCGAACGCGGGTCGTGGTGTTGGTAGCTCAGCGTGCTAACCGCTACGCTGCCGCGTCCCCACTACCGCACACAAAGACAAAGAGACCCCGTGTAGCCTTAACAGACTGTTGGGGCAAGTGCTGTTAGCGAGCACCTATGAAGGCCGGCACGGCACACGAGGGGGTGGGTGGCCATCGCCACGCCCAGCCGCCTTTGTCTCCCTAGTGGCAATGCTCACACATCGCACCAGGTACTCATTTGAGGCTGAGTCGGCCTAGAGGAGGCCCAGGACCGGTTCAGATAATCGTCACTGGTATTTGCCGCGAGCGGGAATCGAACTCGGGTCGCCAGGCTCGTAGCGCAGCACGCTAACCTCTACACTACCGCTCCACTACCGCACACACACAGACACAGAAACGCACGCGCGCGCGCAGTCACGCGCACCTTTTGAAACGTTGTCGGGTTGATTGATCGCCGGGTGTCGGAATTCAGCCCCCCTCATTGGAGCCCCTCTTTCCCAAGGACGGCGCTGATAGGGGAAGGCTTTTCGCTGTGGGGCGAGAGAGTCGAGCGAGGGCCTGGCGTGAGTGTAACTCACTCCGCCGATGACCTTGAGAAATAGCCGCCGTCAGCAGTGGGTTTGGGGGGGGGTGGGGAGTGGATTTCTACGTGACAGTCGACAAGGTGTGGTGGAGGAGAAGGTGGAGGAGGGGGGGCGAATGCTACCACGCCGAGACGTTCCGTCGAAGTCAAAACGAACGAATGGGTGGCTGCGATACTGGTGAGATCGAACGAAGTTTGAAAGGCCGTGAGTAAAAAAACATTTCGATTTAAAGCTTTCGTAACTGCTGGGATTCATCTCCTTGGTTCTTTCGGTAAAGTCACGTAGAAGGGAAATAATAAAAAAAAAAACATAATAAAATACAATTCTCACGACGTTTCGGCCACAACGCAAGCAACCGTCCTCAGGTGAAGAACAGGGCTGCCCATTCGGACGCTGTCTTTCCGAAAAAACCAAGAAGATAAAAAATAATTTATAAGGACATATCCCCAACCTGGCCCTGACATGGGGTGTCACCAAATATTCTCTCGCTTTTTGTCGTCTCGGCACAACGAGACTCTCTTCCCGGTCCACCCGAGTTCCAATCTTGATTGAGCAAAGTAAATTCAACTCGGGGAGTTTTTTTTCTTTTCGAAATCCGTTTCAACTCGTGGTTCGCTACGCCGATCGTGCAATGTGCGCTCACAGCTGTGCACGATTCTTTTGTAGACACGTTACGGCGCATCGATGAATCGATTAAAATCAATACCAGATCTATACTGCAAGCGTGATATAAAAAGTATTGGGTGGGCTATCGAAGGTTCACCTCTACCCATACGTTCTCGAACACAGCCGGCTGAAACGTCAATACCATATTTGTATTTAATTGCATTTTTTTTTGCTTTGTAGAAACTCAATATAGGTCGAATTTATATCATCGCAGAAACGCCCTTGACGTCGACCCTGATCTACATTGGAAATTCCACATTCCACTTGCAATTTCACGACGACCAATAACCTACAGATGTGGCAGTAATTCAACCCTCGGGAGAATGGGCAATGGAAAACGAACGATGCTGGCTGCGTATCGGGCTCGCGTGAATTGCAGCGTAAACAGGAATTTAAAGGCGTTTAATCTGGGCCATGCCCACTTGTACAGCGAAACAACCGCGGCTCCGAAAGCTTGGCTGATTTGCGATAACGTTTTATTTATTTCGCAATCGATTTCTCTTTGGCACTTACAATCAATTCTGAGCTAAATAAACATCCGCACACATGCGGGCACATATGCACACGTTTGGACAGGGACAAAGGTTCCCGACTTCGTCTACACAAGCAACCGGGACAAGTGCTGTTAGCGAGTACCTATGAAGACAACCGTGGCGTGTAAAGCGATTGTGTGGCCAGCGACTATGCCCGGCTGCCTTTGTCTCCCCAGCGCAGATGCTTACACACAGCACCAGATACTAATTTAAGGCTGAGTCGACTTAGGGGAGGCCCACGACCAGTTCAGATAATCACCAAAGATTCAGATAATTATCATCACTGGTGTTGGCCGTGAGCGGGAATCGAACCGGGGTCCCCACTCGCCACGCACTCATTCGAGCACACACAATGTACTCACCCCAATCGTGCATCCACTGAAGATCATTATAAAACATTAGACAATAGCTTGCTATTGTTCAGGAAGTAAATTGCTTATTGATTGCATTTCTTTTAATTTAACCAATATTAACGTCACCATGCCGCGTGATTACTATACTTACAAACGGTGTTCATAGGTCGACCATGAAGTGACCACAGGTACATGTTTTGGACTCTGAGGTGGGCTCGTGATAGCAGCACATCAACTGGATTCTTCCATCCATCTGTGTGGAGCTGTGTTATTCCTCCGATATGCTGTGGTGGGGTTTCTCCAGCTCCTCCGGGTTTCCTGTCACGTACCACTCATGAATGGCGATTGGCCAAACATTTCAATGCACAACCCCTCCTGAAAATGAATCTTGAGACTCTGCAAAGCATTGCCGCGGTGTCTATGTTAGCGGCACGCCGCAGTTCAGAGGTCACCGGTTCGGTTTGATATCCCGGCGCGCGGCAGTTGAAATGATGGTCCCGGGCTTCTCAAATGCACACCCCCTGCCGCTGCCTTCTGTCAACCCAGCTGTCAAAATGGATTCACCATAGTTAGTCGATCGGCAGGTGGCGTGTGGTGGGGTAGAGTGTGGGGCACTCCTACTTCTCGCCGGTGTGGAAGAGTAGGCCAAATTGCCTCTGGAGGGTGGCTTCCTGGAGGCTTCTACGGTGGCGTGAGCGTGCAATCACGGGGCTGCTCCTTTACTCGTGTGATATCATTTGATTAGATTCTAGTCGCTCGGGGGGTTAATCGAGATATAATTTCAGCAGCCCCCTATTAAATAAGACTGCCTGCCCCGGGGCTACGATAGGCAGGTAAGTTGAGAGAGATATTAAATAAGGCCATGCAAGAGGGAGGACTTTCAGAGTAGACGGCTTATTGCTCGAGACGGCTTCATAGGGTTCTCAATACCTGCGCTAGAGTGTGTGGCAAGATACGCACAGCATGAGTCCATGTTTAATTTATTGCCTGGAATTAGATTTTTTGTATATGTAATAGTAATAATTAGGTGAGGGCCCTTTGCGACAAGTTTCTTGCAGAGCAGAACTGGGTTCCGAAAACGGGCGCAAAAGTGCTTAAAATAAATTCATCGACATATAAATGCGTCAATGCAATTGTCTTATGCAATCGGCAGTGGTGAGTGGTGTGTGAGTTGGGGGGGGGGGGCAGGGGGGGTTAGCCCCCTCCGCTTACCTGCCTCTTGACCAGTGCGGTGAAACATGGTGAAACAACTTCCATGAACGATATGGCTCATGCAGTAGTGGAATAACAATAAGCCATACATTTTATATATCTATTTTTCCAACTTTATGCAAATGGGTTATGAGTTGCAAATATCACAATCTAGCCGCGACGGTGTTCCATCAATCAATCTTCATATTACGTGCCAATATGGCCCCTCAATAAAGTAGGCGTCTGCGCACATTACATCGGAACGGGCAACGGTTACAAGGATGGCGTAGAGCAATGGGAATTTAACGAGAAGCCCGTCACGACCTCGGCGGTGAACGCTGCGTTAGTCTCTCATGACGCACAGGGACAGCTGCCACTATGGGGGAGGGGGTCCCTTGGCTGGACTCCGTCAAAAATATGTTTTAAAGTGCCCTATAAATGAAAATCCTCCTGCAAATGGGACGTAGTGGTAATAATAATAATAATCAGATATACAAACACAAATTTGTAAAGATTATTGGGTCCAATTGTGAACTGGGGAAGTGTGGCGATGCATCAAATTGCTGGGGCCAGGTGGTTTTTTTGGTATGAATTTGAATTGCATGCCAAACTTTAAAGGCCATGAAAAAAATTATATAAAAAAAACAACAGAACGTTGAAGGTAAAAGCATAATAAAATAAAGAATACCCGTGAGCATTAAATTACGTCCTCATTCCCTGTGCTATGCTCATTCATCTTAAAGAATAATGCATGGTATTTGATGCCATGTAATATCATTCTTTGTTTACCCTGGAAAGCCTCACTCGAGTTTTTGAAGGCTTTCCTTAGGATCTGTCTCTGCGATATTTCAGAGGAAGTCGAGAAACCCCTTTTAAGGAGGACAACTCCCAAGCTGCACACCACTCTTCACTCCACTACGTTGGTGTTCGCCACCAATGTTGTGATTCATAATTGACCTTTGGGTGAGGCTTAAGGTAATGACCTGACCACATTTTTCGTCGCGTCACACAAATATCGGGGGGCGGTGGGTGGTGGAGGGCTCTGAGACACACATTTGGCCAAATCGTTGCGTGGCCATAACGCAAACGTCAATTATGAATTGGTCTTGATTTAAGGTGGCATTTTTTAAAATTATGTTAAAGTCTTAGTCTATAGTCCATTACAAGCTGTACAATGTTGGTCAAGTCGTACTCTGTGGAGTTCATTTATTAATTATTTGAGTCCATGCTACCAAATTAGCCACGCATTTAGTCCGCTCTGAGTTGCTATGATCATAGAGGGGCTCTCTGTAGCTCCTGCTAGTGGAGAGACCATTAATTACAGGGTTGCACCTTTATCTTTACACGATGTGTATAATTACAGGCACGTACATTTTTTTTTATATGTGTGTGCATGTGTGCGGATAAATGGCAAAGTGAAGAATGGCTTAAATTAATCAACACAAAATTAGAATTCACCAACGTGACATAATACTGGTGGGTGTTACATTAATGCTTTCATTCATTTGGGAACTTCACAAGACTAGAGTCTCCAGCTGTTTGGCTAATTGTCTGCTCAATTAACTTTGGAGAAAATTGTGGGAGAATTAATTATGTTACAACCGTTAAGCGTTTTTAGGACAATTCACTCCACTTTAGTTTAACAGGTTTTCTAATCATTATTTTATTTAGCAATGCAGCACACTTAATGTGTTGGCACACACAGAGACTTTACATTTCTTTGGATTATTATGACTGTGGAAAATGACAACTCTCGCGATTTTCACTTTTTTGACGTGCCAGTTTTTTTACGTGTGGCTCACAAAAGTTCCGACGTTAGTTTCAAGCGAAAATAATATAGACGTGATAGATGTTGGCACCACACCTCGTACATTTCTCCAGGCAAATGGAAGGCGGCGGTGTTATTTTGGAAAGTTTAAGTCTGCCCTGCGTAGCACAACAATTTTTAAAAGGTTATTTTGGGGCGCCACAGTGGTTAGATGTTAACTACCTCGCCTGGTATACAGGAGGTCGTGGGTTCGATGCTGACCCCTGACGATGCCTGCTGTATACATGGAGTTTGCATCTCTTTCTCATCACCACGGTGGCTAGGAGATGTTAACTACCTCGCCTGGTATACAGGAAGTCGTGGGTTCGATGCGGACCATTGACGATGCCTGCTGAATACATGGAGTTTGCGTCTCTCCCTCATCATCATCACGGTGGCTAGGAGATGTTAACTACCTCGCCTGGTATACAGGAGGTCGTATGTTAGATCCCGACCCTGACGCCTGCTGTATAGTTGGAGCTTGTCCGTTCTCTCCGTGGTAGCGTGGATTTTTCTCCGAGTCCTCCGTTTTTTTCCCTCCACATTTAGACTCAACGTCACGCGTTCAGAGTTATTTACGTGAAAAATCCCGTGACGTTGTTAAGCAAATAAAGTGCAGGCCAAGTGTGCTGGCGTCACCGTTCAAATGTACACCATTACTCCCGACCACCTTGAGCTGCTGATGTGTACACACGATATCAGGTGCCGATTTAAGCCCGAGTAGATCTATGAGATGCACAGCAACAGTTGAGATTTCACTCGCCACTGTTGCTATGGCCAGGCATCGTAAACGCTGCACCACCATTCTCCACGCACGCACACGCACACACAGACACACGCGCACGCACACACCGCCTGAATAGTCTTGATAAGACTGTAGGGGCGAGTGATGTTAGCGAGCACCTATGAAGGCCGGCACCTATGAAGGCCGGCACCTATGAAGGCC
>CM025662.2:4291780-4313598 GCA_014621495.2 Entosphenus tridentatus
CCCCCCCCCCCCCCCCCCCCCCCCCCCCCCCCCCCCCAGGTCAAAATTCGTTCAAAATCGCGTGCCGTCATTTATGGACGGCCCCAAAGTCCACGTGTTAAATAAAATAAATTGTGGCCGTTGGACAAGAGTGTTGATGGGATCCAAGTTGAGAATGCCCCCGAAGAGAACAAACATCATCACGTCACGATGGAGTGAGAAGATCTTTTGACTGCTGCCATCGAACAAAGACGGTCACCGCATCGCGCGCTTTCGGATGCGCTTCTGCGGCCATTTGGAATGTTCTTCAGATATTAGGAAGCCACTGGAGCTATGGACTTTTAAATTTCGATTTAAAACTCATTTCTTTATAACTGCGTGTTGTGTTTCGTTCGTAGTCCTTCCCCTGCACCTCCGATTATCACGGTTGGCTATGTATGGTGCGAAATAAGTTCAACATACATCTGCACATCAGTTCAAGTGCAGGAGATGCATCGTGGCACTTGATGACCGTGAATGATGGTGACGGTGTGGCAGGCCTTCATCCAGAAGTGGATAGATCTTGGCTCACGATTTCAAGGACACGTATATTGTTTGTCCAAAGTCAACAGGTCAATTCTGTTTCGGTGGCTCAGTTGTGCAATTTTCTGATTCCCATAGCATTCGTCAATGCACTGCCAGATGGAGGCCTTGCCATGCCATGCCAAGCATCAGATTTGTTTTGATCAAACTTCAGCACGATGGTCATTGCAAGTTGGTGAAGATGGGGGCCCAGGAATCGGTTCAAATATCACTGACCATTGGTGTTAGCTGTGGCTGGGAATTTAGCTCTGGTCGCCGGGTTCATAGTGTAATGTCCTAACCACCCTTCCACTGCTACTCGTTATAATTGCGTCTAAGAAAGGAATTAAATTGTGTAATGTAATAGTATTTCGTACGGTACTTAAACAGCGTATAAAACCATTCATCCCAGGATTTGGAAACATTACAACGCCCCGCAGTGGCAGGAATGGGACAACTTAAAGTACTTACATAACTTTCGAGCATTGGCGGCACCAAAAAAAAGTCTGACATCTTAAATGGAATACTTTTTGCGAGAAATAAATAAAATGTACCCATTGAAATGAAAGTGAGTGCGTACGGTACCATAAAGCTGAGCTGGCAGGTCGGGTGCTCGCTTGTGGCTCTGACAAGTTTATAATGGTGGCCTAGCGGGTCAGCGCTCTTGCCCTGTCATTCCAGAGGTTGCCGGTTCAAATCCAGCCTTCGCCACTGTTCGTTGATAAACGTTTTGCAATTTAAACAGACAGAAAAAAGACCCCACGTCACATCAGTCGCAAGGCTAACACAATTTATCTGCTGATCCATTGCCTACTGCTAGTACTGAAACCACATTTTAACAATTGCCAAGGCCATATGCATTTCCACTAATTACCGTGACGAAAAGTAAACCTTTAAAGTAATTATCCATTTGAATATTTTTTAGGTCTATCGGTAAAGCCACGTAGATAGAAAAATTAATAAAAATAATTACAATATCACCAAGTTTAGATCGCAACACAAGCAATCGTCATCAGGTGGCTTTACCGAAAGACCCAAAGAATATGAATTCCTGCATTCAAGATTTACCCATTTGAATATATATTTTTTGCATGGTGTCTCGTTCGTGTGGAATGATATTACATCGCAGACACATTTCATTATATATATAACCATGGTCAACCTTTGTTGGAGTCAGTCATTGGAACAATGTCGTTGTTTTAAAGTCTGATGAACAGAGGAATCGATCGTTTTGGAATATAATAATCATTTACAATGCTATAATTAAAGGCCCCTTAGTCAGCCCACTGTTGTACGAAGGCCTTCCCATACTGTGTCGGTCATGGTGGTTGTTCGACCATACTTCACCAGGCTGGTCAGTGCGAGTTGGTGAACGGGAGATGGGGGCAGGACCGGTACAGATGTGACGTGCCACTGATGTCAAGCCAGACATCGATCTTACGGCTCCACTGCACCACTACTCCCTTGCTCAATATCATTAAATATAACACCTCTAATAATTGTCATGTAATAACTGCTGGATGAAGGCTTCCCCATTCGATGTTGTTTGGCCTTACATCGCTAACCACCTTACAGCTGGTTTGTGTGGATTGATGAACGTTGGTTGCAGAGGTCCAGGCGCAAGAAAGTACTGCTCATCAATGTAATGCTAGATTTGAATTTATTGGTTACGATGTGAATTTTACGTAAAATACGTGAAAGAAGCTGCCATCACGGCCAATTTTAATGTAATGCCACTTCATCAGCGCTCCCTTGGATCGCTCCGCTGTTTCAAGTCAAGCCCAGACCTCTCCTTAAAAGTACAAAGTGTTATCTTTTCCATCTTCAACATGTCATGACCTGACGTTTTCAATTTAGTTCACGATTCAACTGCACGGTAAAATGTTATTATTATTATTTTTTCTCACGAGAATACTTTGAGGACGTGGCTTTACAATTATATTAAGACGCCGTTCCTGAAATAAATATGCGGAAGACATTACTACATTCATAATCAACGTTTTTGGGTTTAGATCGCGTTATGAATAATAATCGTCGCGAAAGCCTACGTGTTAAACTGACTTTACTACATTTTGATTAGACTTGTTTTCCCTCTACATCAATTTGTTTGGGCATATTTAACCTGTTATTGTTTATTAGGTTAATGCTTTATCAGAAGTTTTGTTTTGAAGAATTTTATTTATGATGTATATTTCCACTTTAGTTATGGCAGTCTTGACATAATTGTTAATACAATAATTAGAAAATGTTCTCTATTTTTAGGACCTTTTTAAAGGATGGCATTTTTTTTATTGGCCTTAAAAGAGGAGTGCATCTATGAATACTCACGTATTTTTTTTCCTTCCAAATCCCAGTGTTCTTTTACTGACATTTAAGGTGCGGTCAGCCTGATGATGTCACCTCCACTACCTGATTGGCGTCCAACGGGCAGGTGACTGAAGGATTTGTCTGGCCATGTGATACTTCCCAATTTAACGACATATTGTGCCAACATTATCCAAACGGTTCAGGCCTCATGCCAACGTGAACGGTCACCAACAACCTTTTAAAACGGCATATTGCCCTAGGCAGGAACCTACAGTAACAACCCCTGAAGACTGCAGTGTGTGCTGCAGTTGTGAAACACTACCGAGGTCTGAGATGGTTTCTACATAACCTATAAACACCTATGTTTTGTATGGTGGTCGCTCATCCAAGCACTATCAAGGCTCACTGTTGCTTAGCTTCTGAGATCTGACAAGGTCGTGTGCATTCTGGGAAAAAAAAATCAACTCATGTTGTCACAGCTGCTGAACATTGGGCCAAAGGCCCACAATGTTAAACGACGAGCAAGAAACATCGCAATCAAAATTGTCGTAGATAAAAAGTTAACATTTTCTTGAATTCAGTGAGGTTATAAGAGCTTGGGAAATAGAGACGATGGGAGGAATATCCAACGTGGAGCAATGCGAGGGAAGATGCAGCGAGAGAGAAGCGTTGTGATCAGCAGTGTGCCGAGTGAGTGGGTAAGCATATGGGTGAGTGATCTAGTTGATGAGTCGGTGAATGAGTGGAGTGGGTGGGTGAGTGAGTTGGTGAGCGATTGAGTGGATGAGTGAGTGAGAGCGTTGTTCTGACCGGCAGTGCAGTGGTTGAATGAGGTGAAAGAGGCAGTCCTGTCGACCGAGTCTTCATCACGAGTGGAGAAAGCAATGAGTCAAGTTGGCTCGCGGTGAATCTTTCATCGTCTCGTTTGAGTCAAATCGCGAGCGACTGTTTAACATTCATTATTTAACGCTTTCTGAAAATGTGTTTTGGTAGACAGTGCCTGCATGAGAGATTGTCCGCTTCATGGGCAGTGAATTTCTGTCTGCGGGTATTTTCCGGGAGTGCTTTGAGTTACAGTGTCCTATATTTAACCAAACGAGGGTGGAATAACAACTCGCTACTTGCTAGGCACTGAATTCGTTCATGCTGAGGTGTATCCATCCTTGGCAAACCATTCAAAAGCAAAAGAGGCAGGCTGGTGCATTCCCAAGCAAATATTTACATATAGTAAATTTCTAGAATATATATATACATTTAAGCCACAATATATTCACCAAATATCGCCATGTAGCTCAGCAGCTACCTGGAAATGTTTGGCTGCCAATCGGCTGGATTTTTTTGGTCGCAAGTTCAAATCCTGGCTGGCGCTTAACTTGGGGCATCTGCCCTCCAGGGTTGATTAACCCTTTCCCGTTCGGAGACGTATGCAGGTAGCAAGGTGGGTGTCCCGTTCACTGTTGAATCTCGGAACGTGCAAGTGGCTATTAGCGTTCATTTTACTGAGAGAGGCGTAGCGCCATTGTTTTTCAAGACGTCATACTCACACCGCAGAGAACTGTAGCGACACGACCACACTCTATGATAGCTGGTGCCAAACTGTGCCACACGCCCTTTCATATGGCCTTGTGGGAGCCTCGGTACCGATGAAATTATTTTCTTTTTTCTTTTCTTCCAGTCCCGTTACGATGACGTACACGTTCGTCAGGTAAGGCCCACTGAGCAATGTGGCTCTTTTTCAGAAGCGGCCTCACCACGAGTGATAGCTCAACGAGCTGGCTTATCACATGGACATGTATAACGGCCAAGTATTTGAAACGCAGGTTTCTAAATGTGTAGGGGAAAAAAGCCGGAGGACCCGGAGAGAAAAAACAACGTGACCACGGGGAGAGAGACATGCAAACTACATATGTACAGCAGGTGTCAGGGTCGGGATCGAAGCCCACGACCTCTTGCATACCAGGCGAGGGAGTTAACATCTCCTATCCACCGTGATGATGAAGGAGAGAGAGAGAGACGTATACAGCAGGCGTTAGGGTCGGAATCGAAGCCCACGACCTCCTGAATACCAGGCGATAGAGTTAACATCTCCTATCCACCGTAATGATGATGGAGAGAGAGAAAGAGACACGCAAACTCCACGTATACAACAGGCGTCAGGGTCGGGATCGAGCCCACGACCTCCTGCACTCCAGGCGAGGTAGTTAACATCTACTAGCCACCGTGGTGATGATGATGAAAGACAGATGCAAACTACAAATATACAGCAGGCGTCAGGGTCGGGATCGAAGCCTACGACCTCCTGCATACCAGGCGAGGGAGTTAACATCTCCTATCCACCGCGGCGCCCCATACAATGGGAGCTGTCTGCTTCGCAGTGGCCTATCGGATCCTCTGATGTCGGCCGAGTAGGCCGTCGTTTGCTGGCGACAGGGTCGAATTTTAGCAAGTGAAAAAAAATATATTCGCAAATTACCCGCACAGCGACATCACACCCGGCTGTGAACCGACTGCAGACTGCGCCGATTCATCGCGGCGCCTTTCGCGACAGCTTTGCTCGATACGGAATGGTGTGAATAGCAAATCTACTCAACTGTTAATTCATATAACATCGCTTCACAACTCATTTGAACTAAAGACTGCCCTCGCGTAGGAGACAAAGTGCCGCGCGTCGGTACAGCCTGACCTGTTTCACTAGAGGAAAGGTTTTCCATTAAACATGCTCTTGTGTTCTGCAAAGCAGGTTATTGCGAAGCCTTTTCCTTAAACATAACGGAAATCAATTGTGGTCCCAGAAAGGAGACAAATAAATCACAGCCTTGAATGATGGCTGTAATGTAGCTGTACTTTCTTAATATATTTATGCATATATACATTTTATTTAGCACAAACCAGTGCTCCGAGTTTGATTCCCGGCTGTGGCTGTTATCGGTGGTGAGTGATTGCTGAACTAGTCCTGGGCTGTCCCCTTCACCAACTGGCGTGGTGAAGTAGACAAACCGCATGATTGACACAGCATGCAGACTGAAGAAGGTCTGCATATTATCACGTGCTTTCAGGTGCACTTCTGCGGCCGTCTGGAACGCTCTTCCTTCCAACATGAGAAGGCGACTGAAGCTGTGCAATTTTAAATCATCTATATTGAAAACGAATTTCTTTAGAATTGCTTTGTTGGTGTTTAGCGTCGTTGCCCTCCCCCCGCACCTCCGATAAGCACGGTTGTCTATGTACGGCGCGAAAGAAGTTCAACGTAAACACATTTTGTTATCATCATACGCTCTGTTATCATCGTATATGCACCATTAGCATGTGTGCAGCAAGGCGGACGACGCAATACCAAGAAGGGCATTGGCGCCGTCCCCAGGACTTGTAAGGGGGCTGCGGTGACCTTTTAATATTGACCTTGGCTGACAAGCCGCTTGCTTTGCACTGCAACGAATGGATGCTAATCAGGCACGTTTCCCATTAGCGGACATTCGCCCACGCCTGCAGCGCTCACCTGGAAATCATTTGCATTAGCGCGAGCTCATTTCCTCCATCCGCGATTAAGCAGCCTCCAGGTTTATTTTGTTGTGTCTCTCTGAGCGATGGCATTGCAAGCTTGCAAGTTGTGTGTGTGTGTGTGTGAGACAGAGCGTGCAACTTGCAATCCGGATAACCGACGGTCGATCTCTCGGCGTGGCAGTTGAAACACTGGAATCCCCCTCTCCTCTCTGTTCGCAACAGCAGGATGAGTCAACGCAGGGCCCGATGACTCGTGGAATATTTGTAGGCCCACAGCCATCAACCGCCCCTCCTCCACCAACCCAGTCCCCGATTCCACTGAAGCGACATGTGGAATATCTGGTGCGGGTTCGTGGACTTGCCGGTGGTAAAAATGCTAAATGAAAAACAAAAATGATGGAGAAAAACAAAACTCACTTTAAAATTCCCGAGCACTTTCAATAGCACGCTCGGCTCGGGGGAATCGCATCGCTGCGACTAACTTTGAACCCTCGACGTTACATTTTGGTGGCAGCAGAGGATGAGTGAACGGCACCTGGTCCCAGCGCTAATAAATAACGCGACACTTCCACACCCTGGGGGCGATGATGGGTTGGCGGGGGGAGGGGGAGATGTTGTGGAACATTTTTCGGAACATAAACACCGACAAAGAATAACGTCTGCTCCCCGTTGTGACCGCCGAGCACTCGCGCTCCAAGTCTTCAGATTGAGAGCCACGGGAGAGTGAAGAGTCTCCACTCACGCCCACGCCCACGCCCCTCGGTAGTTGCAGGTGGAGCACGTACGTGTGCGTGCGTTGAACTTCTTTCGCACCGCACGTAGCCACTCACGCTAATCGGAGGCGCGGGGGGGAAAGGACAATAAACTTCACTCAAAAAAGCACTTCGAAAGAAATGAGTTTTCAATCTTGACGAATCAAAAGTGCGCACCTCCGCGGGAGCTTCCTGGATATCGTCGGGGAGACGATTCCAGACGGGGGCTAAAAGTGCGCCTGAAAGCGCGCGATTCGGTGGCGGTCTTTGTTCGGTGGCGGTCTTTGTTCGATGGCCTGCACGGAAGCCGCCGCCGCCGCGAGGAAGCACATCACTCAATGCCGCCCAACACTCTCACCTCACAGTCCAGGGGCCCCAGCAGACATCGGTAGCACTTAAGTGGGAGGTCGGAAAACCCGCCGCTTCGGAACTGCGTGCGGTGGCTCTTCAAGGACTGCTGCTTCGTGGCAGTTATTTATCACGGACCCACCGCCTCGTATCCACCACGTGCATTGGGGCTCTTGAAGTATTGAGTGTTTTGGCCGAATTCGCAAAGAGAAAACAAATGGCTCTTCTTGTGTCCTTTGTTTTCCGACCTCTGACCGAAGGTAACAATGCCTGACATCCCACTCGTTTCAAATGGGTTTCACGCCACCCACTGTTATTTGCCAACCTCATAACCAGTCAGCCTTGCTCGAAACACTGCTGGTGAACTGCCATACGTTTACATCAAGGACTATTTTCTGTTAGATATGGGTCATATTTTTTTTATTGAATGTAGAACTGATTTTAAACAATATATTCAGAGTTTGCTTGCATTGAACCAATGCTGCTAATAAATAGATTTTAAGTATGTTGGCAGCTTCCGTTTTTTTTATATAATCGTTTATATTAACATTTAATTGAGTAACAACTGTAAACCATGTCCAAATTATGAATCCAGCTGTTGGCCTTAGAGGATGATGAGTGTGAGCACGACTCAGTCGACATGAGTTCAATCATAGACTCACACAGAGACCCATAGACTCACACAGACAGCCATAGACTCACACAGAGACGTATAGACTCACACAGAGACCCATAGACTCACACAGACAGCCATAAACTCACACAGAGACGCATAGACTCACACAGACAGCCATAGACTCACACAGACAGCCATAGACTCACACAGAGACCCATAGACTCACACAGACAGCCATAGACTCACACAGAGACGTATAGACTCAGAACAGAGACCCATAGACTCAGACAGAGACCCATACACTCAACACACATTGGCCAATAGACTCACACGGAGACCCATAGAGGCGACACAGATGTTGAGAAACCCACAGGCGCACACATACGATGGTAAGTCTACTGCATGCGGGGCAGGGATACTCCTGATTTCTGAGTGGTGTCGTTGGCGGTGTTGGGATCCGGGATGAGGGGCTGATTCGGGATGATGTTTGCATTCTTCCAACTGCTCCTCCGCTGCTCTTCGATGCTGTGTTCCAGGATGGCTTTATCAATTCGGGTCATATTATCAGGAGGTTGTTGAGGTCTGTTTACATGGGCAGGTCTTTGTCTTGATAGTGGATGCATTCCCGGATTGTTGCCGCTTCGGTGTGTGTGTAAATAATAATAATGGAAACAAACAGCCCAAGGCTGTCAGGTTCTTGAATGCATTATCTTTAATCCCAAGCTGTCAGCTGCAGCTTGCACACACGACCAATGTGTGACCTTTGCAGTGTTGCACATGGCATCAGGAGTGCCTGTCGCAAACAGATTTCGCGTGGACCTGCAAGCACAATTGCGATTAAAAGATGTATTGACAAAATTACATTTTCTCATTTACCCCCCCCGAAAGCTTCGCCTTAGTCTCGAGACTCTTCTCAGGAGTGGCCAGCGTTGAAGAAGTGTGGCGATTTCCATATTCGTTTTTTTTTTACGTGGGAGAAAACAGGAATACCTGGAGAAAATTCGCACACATTAGGCGGTTAAACGGTACACAGGTACAACCCTGCAAATTCTTAGCTAACGCAGCAGCTGGCAAAGGGGCCTCTACCAGATTGAGTTCTTAGAAGGCCTATCTAGAGCATATTTGGCCTACCCTTCCAGATATTTTGCAAATATGTATGCATGTATGTTGACTTTCTTTCGCACCGCACGTAGCCAACGGTGCAAGTCGGAGGTCTTCTTCTTTTGTACGGATTAAGAGCAGATTAAAGGTGTAATTTTGGATTTGTTATCCACTTAATTGTCTGTTCAGACGCAGACTGGATCCCGTCCGTTCCTCTTTTGAAGGAGTGAAGGCAGCAGCGGGGTGTTTTTACGATGCGGTCGATGGTTTGGGATTCGTGGCCGCAATCGCAGGCCGGCCAAATCTTTTTATGCGTCCGTTCATACATCGGGTGGCCCCATCGGCCACATGGTCCGGTCCTGATTCGGTCGATGGTGTCGGCCATTGGCAGCGTGGAAAGTGAAAGCCGGGAGGTTCGATGGTAGGGTCCTGTATGAGATGTTAATCGGAGGTGGGGCGGCGAGGGGGGGGAGGACAACCAACTATAAACACGAAAAGAATTTCTCAAGAAATGCGGGTTTCAATCGAGATGATGTAAAAGTGCGATGCTCCAGTGGCTTCCCAATATCGGAAGGACGGAGCGTCCCAGACTGCCGCAGAAGTGGCGTGATCTGGTCGAACACCATATGAGACTAGGCTCCAAAGAAAGCTGTCTCTGGTGTGGACCAATCAGTTTCAAAGACAATGCATAAATTATCAGAGTATTGTTTTTTGTTTGCATTTGACGGCAGGTATTATGGTTAATGTAAGCATGATTCCTTGCAAAAGGTGTCAGTTTTGTTGCCAGAAAAAAAGGGGAAAACCCCTATTAGTATATTTTGGTACTGGCAAAGGAGATCCCATGATGAAGTGGTGGGGTTACCCACGATTTACCCCGCCAGACACAACCTGTCAGTTGACTAACTGTAGCGCACCCATTGTCCCAACTGCCTCATCGGGAGATCGAGTTGGCAACCTCTGGATTGTAATTGCAGTGTGCTAACCTTTAAACCACGGTGGCATCCCGCCATGTAACATCTGTACTGTCATGTATCACCTTAACACATCACTGACCGCACACGATCTCTGTGTGATCCGCTAACTCTCTTCCAAATGACTGAATTACACGCATGCGCCACCACACTACAGATGATCATGAATTTGTTCGGTGTAAAGTGGAACCATATAGCCTGCTAGGTGGCTCAGTGAGAGATTGAGTGGCTTGCAATCGGAAATCATGTCTGGCGTTGGCTCAGCCCATCATCGCTCTGGGGGTCAATAAAATAGGTGCCACTTTTGTGGGAAAGTCAACAGTGGCTGTCCTTTGGAGATACTCGCCCCCTGCCATGGGAATGTGGATTTTCCACCACTGGCTCATGGATGTAAATGGAATATGAGCACAGTCTCAATGCTCATTTAAACAAGAAATCACAAACTTTTTGATGAACGAACCCTGTCCAATGTATACATATGTAAATATTTAAAAGGATCATAACAAGACCAGATGCTGAAATATATATTTTATACATAGTAAAGGTCAGGGCCATCCACTGACAGAAACTTCAAACTCATGTTGGGGAAATAATGAAAATTTAAAATAATGTCTAGTAGCTCGCATAATGAGCAAAACAGCTATTGAATTTCCCACCCATAATTTACTTGTGGAATATGTTACGCTAACGCACGTGGTGGTAACACTGCACAAATTAGGCTCTTCATTAGCATCTTCTCAGTGCCAGGGAGTAACACATTACACGAAACGTATCCCTGTAATCAGGATACTTTTAGCTGGTACCGGTAATGATCATCATCCTCGTTAGCCGTAGTCAATCCACTGCTGGATGAAGGTCTCACTTATTCCGTCGCCACCGCACGGTCCAGATTCGTAATAATCTACCCTGCACCTGTACACGAACTGATTTCATTATTCCACCTCCTCCGTCGGATGTCCAGTCCAATTCGTAGCTGGCAGCAACGGTAACATCTGTTTAACACGTAGTAGGCTTTCGCGACCAATATTATTCATAATCAACGTTTTTGGGTTTAGATCGCGTTATTTATAAATGTGTCGTAACCCTCCACCACCCGACACGGCCAATCAGTAAAAAAGCGTCACGTTGACAAAAGACAAATAGTTCACTGCTTTAGCCCACCGGTGTGTTAAAGCGTGAAACCACAACATTTACAATTTGAGTAGTACGACGTTTCGCTGGTAATTGCATCCAGCATCATCGGGCAATTCGCCAATTACCAGCGAAACGTCGCAGTACTCAAATTGTAAATGTTGTAGTTTCACGCTTCAACACACCGGTGGGCTAAAGCAGTGAACTATTTGTCTTTTGTCAACGTGACACGTTTTTACTGATTGGCCGTGTCGGGTGGTGGAGGGTTACAACACATTTATAAATAACGCGATCTAAACCCAAAAACGTTGATTATGAACGGAATCATCTCTCCACACTCATCGTCGACGCACATTGCCGCTATTCTCTTGTACCTTTTAACGACCACAGTCTTAATAATCTGAAGAGTGGTGAGCACGCGGCAGGTTTAGTCGTATTGTAGATTTGATGAGTGCAAAGCATACTCTTAGTTCTTTCGGTAAAGTCACGTAGGTAAAAAATGAAATAAAATTTAATAAAAATTAAATAAAAATCACGACGTTTCGGAGGCAACACCAGTCTCCGTCATCAGGTGGGACCGTCACAGCCAGATTTGCTGCATCAAGTGTTGCCTCCGAAACGTCGTGATTTTTATTTTTATTAATTTTTATTTCATTTTTTACCTACGTGACTTTACCGAAAGAACTAAGAGTATGAATCCTTGCAGTCACGAAAGCTTCAAATCTAGAGTGCAAAGCAGCCTGCGCTGGGTTGGATATGTGTGCCCCCCTCCTTACTTTTTCCTTCCACATTTACAATGAAAGCACGTTTGGAGTGTTCATGCCGCTTTACATTTCCACGCGATAAGCCGCTGCGCTGGGCTGCCATTTGTGGCCGGGTCGCTTCTGAAAAAGAACTACACATACCTGGTCAAATAACAAAACAAAAAAAATAATTGGAGAGAAATTCCGGAGGATCCAGAGAAAACTCCACGCGATCACGCAGACAACACGCAAACTCCAAATATACAGCAGCCGTCAGGGTTACGATCGAACCCACGACCTCCTTCATACCCGACGAGGGAGTAAACAACTCCCCTCCTTCATCATGGGACCTCCTTTGCCAGTATCAAAATATGAGAATAGGTTTTCCCATTTTTTCTGGAAACAAACGTTGCCAGAAAATGTTGCCAGAAAAAAGGATAAAATCTATTCTCAACTCCCCTCCTCTCATCATTATTATCATCAGCCACGATCAATCAATACACCGGTCATCGAAGGCCTCCCTAAGCCGTCACCATCACTCACAGTCTTGTGATCCAACGATCAATTTAACCCCTGCACGCCAGCTGCCTTCATCACTCCACCTCTTTAATTGATGTCCGCTCGAGTGCAGTCACTCCTTTGCCTCGATATAAAAAAGTGTTCCAGCGACAAGTGGAAAATAAAACGACGATCATGCCACGAAAGGGGCCAGGTGCCCGCCCTAGCAATGTGGAATTGCCAACCACTGTCTCAAGACTTCCGGTGGATATGAGCGACACATCCATTGCTCGTTTGAGCTTCGAGCAAAACGGTCGACTCCGACACGACCGTTCGCACTGACACCGCCGTGGCTGCTGTTCCGGGTTAAACGACGAACAAATGCAATCGTGAAATGCCAGGGCACTTGGCCACAGCGCGAATGTATTCAGAACGCAGCCTCCAACTCGTTTCTGTCTTCGCGGACAATGCGCAAACCGTAAATCACGATGCTGATAATGGACCTCCCAATTTTATTTCTGAGCCCGACGTATTGTGACCGGAGCCACTTGTTTGTTAGTTTGTTTGTTTCGGCTTGGCACGAGCGTATGTTGTAGACACCGTCCTTACAGGGCGAGGAGCGATGTGCATCTTGGAGATTTTTTTTTATTCGGGTTGTTGTCTGGTGGTCGGTGGTAATTGGACAAATGTCCATACTCGGCAAAAGATCTAGGCAAACACAAAACACAAAAGGCTCTTTTAAATAGTCAGGTGGAAATCAAAAGAGAAGATTTTGATTTAAAGCTTTCGTGACCGCATGGATTCATATTCTTGGTTCTTTCGGTAAAGTCACGTAGAAGGGAAACAATAAAATAATAAAAATATATTATTATTTGCAATTATTATTATTGTATTGTTTCCCTTCTACGTGACTTTACCGAAAGAACCAGTAATATAAAAGAGAAGATTGTTTAGCAGACGTGTCAAACTAAACCGTGGGAAGAGTTAATTTTCGCAGAGGGCCCGTGTCTGTGAATTTTCTGTTCTTCCTTATTTTTTTACGTTACCGTGCTCAGGCCAGATCTTGGATGGATGGAGGCCACGTGTCCTCCTGTGCGGCCGTGCTGGGGATCTGGCGAGTGGCTAGGAAGCGTTGGCGGAGCTTCGGTCGACGGTGACGCCTCGATCATGGGTGCTCCATTCCGTAGTTGTTGTTTTTGCGGAGGAGCAAATGAATCCGAAGATAAAGCCGCGGTCATGTCGACGGGACATCGGAATGCATTTGCCGTCACTTCCAGGCGAATCATTTCGTCCACGGTCTAGCACGGATAATAGCCTGGACTTATTTTCAGGCAGTAGGAATTTCGACGGAGTTAATTTGGGTCACGAGTAATTGGCGTTGCAGATGAGAAAAGTCTCACGGCGCATGTACAGTCCTGTGTTTTACGCAGTAGCGAGGACACTTCCCCCAAACTGTTTTAATGAACAAACGATTCAGGTACACACAGAGGACATGTATAGGAATTGACACCAGCATAGACACAATGCGAAGTATATATGTATGCATGTTGAACTTCTTTCGCACCGTACATAGCCAAATGAGCTATACGGAGGTGTGGGGGAAGGACAACAAACTAAACACAAAAATCAGTTAAAAATAAATTAGTTTTCAATCTAGACGATTTAAAAGTGGATAGCTCCAGTGGCTTTCTAATCTCGGAAGAGCGTTCCAGACGGTCGCAGAAGCACCTCTAAAAGCTCCGAAGAGAAAACAAGAAGGAAAAGCCCAAACATCGCACTTTCTTACTTTATTTCCTATTTTATTTGGTTACATGATTCCCCTTCCTCTTCCCGCTTGTAAGCATGTATGGATGTTGAACTTCGTTCCCACCGTACATAGCCAACCACGCTAAACGGAGGTGCAGGGGAAGGGCAGCAAACGAACCACGAAACGGAGTTCAAAATAAATTAGTTTTCAGTCGAGATGCTTTAAAATTGCCATAGCGCCAGTGGCCTCCCAATCTCGGAAGGAAGAGCGTTCCAGACGGCCGCAGAAAACGACGACGATATATCAGCGATAACGCGTTGACAATGTGTATCACCAACGTCTGTAAACCGTGTGTTTCGGCCGAGGACATTCTTTCAATGGGAGACGGGGGATTGATTGTCTGACGGTTGAGGATACCCTTTGTTGTGGGAGGGCTTCCTTTTTCATGAGGAGGGGTGCGGACGCCTGTCTGGGCTCAAGTGCGGCACGCTCTCGCACGGCACTGCTTGTGTGCCGCCCTTTTAAAGTGCTTTTTAGTCTTGAAGGTGAGCAAATAAATAAATATTCCTCGTGCACTTCACAGTTAGGAAGCAAATTAAGGAGCCATCGAAGAGAGAGAGGGAGCAATGTCACAACACTAATGCTGCACGGACATTTAAAAGGGTTCATCATTAATGGAGTTGCATTACTGCCCATGAGGTCAACACTAAATGTGTGTTTTTGTCTGGCTCTATGATGTGTTTTTTTGGAGGGTACCGCGTGCTGTCTGGCATGACCACGTTGACCATGATGGAGACTCGAACTCAGGTCACCAGGTTCATGGCGCAGTGTGCTAACCACTGCGCCACCACTCCCATCCCTTATTTTTACTCATATTATTATTATTATCCACTAGTAGAATTTTGAACTGTTCTTGATATCTGATAATAACCGAAATCTGAAAAATGGAATCTTTTTTATAGAATTAGTTGTTGTTGTTAAGAAACCTTGCGTGTTTTTTGGGTCAGGAGAATGTCATCGCATTTGCACTTATTTGATATTAAAAACATAATTGAGAACTAAATTTCGATTTAAAGCTTTCGTGACTGCAGGAATTCATCTTCTTGGGTTTTTCGGTAAAGTCACGTATCTTTGAGATCCTTCAACAAGCTCCGTGATAAGAAGGCTCAGCTGATCGAGTCTCTCACCTTTCTGAAGAGATGCCGCGACTCTAAGCTTATATATATGCTCCAAGCACGTGTGCTGTTCCATTCAGACGCTGTCGCCTCGACAGACCTGGTTTCACCTGAAGACGGCTGCTTGCGTTGTGGCCGAAACGTCGTGAGAATTATTTTATTATGTTTTATTATTTTTATTATTTTATTACTCCCCTTCTACGTGACTTTACCGAAAAACCCAAGAAGATAATTGAGAACTCTATGGCCAATTGTTGTTCGTGCCCATGGGCTTTGGAAATCTACCCCGGTGAACCACCTACACACGGCTTCTCTGCTGGGTTGACTTTGCAAATATTATTTAAAACATCTGGGCCAGTATAAAGTAATACAAAAATATTCCACGTAAAAAAAAATCGCTTTCCATCTGTCAAGTCCCTTGAAACGATTGTTGACAATATGACAGATAAATTGTGAGGCTTTTGTAAGCTTGTCCCTCCCCGTAAGCGCACGTGGCTAACAGCGATCGTTGGAGAAGAGGGCTCGATATGTCCACGCGTAAATTTTCTGTGTGCATGTGGCGATGTCGGGACTTTACCCAAATCTCGGTCTTTACGCCGATGGTAATTGACTTGAAAATCAGTCGTTATAAATACACCGGCGGCTGGAAGAAAATAGAAAACCCCATAATCCTGTATGGCCCACCGTGGATGATTCCGTGGTGTAAATTGTGAGCACTCGCTTGCAAATGAGGCTATCTCGTGTCTCATGAGTTCTCAGCTCGTTAAACATACAAACCTGACTTGACTCTGGAGCCTACGATCCAGAGGTCACCGGTTCAGCTTCAGCAAGCCTTCATGCAGCAGTGGAATCTACCGTGGCCGATGCTCATGATGACGATGACAATAATGAAAGAACAAAATGTTTTACTTTAATTTAGCATCAAATGAATGTTTTTTATCGAAATGACAAACTCAAGATGGAGTTTTGTTTACCGTCCCCCCCATGGCAGATGTTACTGTCAATGCCCACATTGCCAATTGTCTTCTTAAAGAAAATAATAATAATTCTGGAATTGTTCATACTTGAGTACAAGATGCAATAAGACAAGGAGTCGGGCTTCGTGCGCTGGCATCTGCGTAGTTTCTGCGAATCCATCATAAAACCCTTAGGGAGAAAACACGCATTTCCATATTCTTTTCAGGGTCTGCTAACCTTTTCTAAAAAACAGATTTGCCATTTGAAGTTTATTAAAATTATACTTTATAAGCAGTGTTGCCACGGAACGAGCGCTAACCCATTTTTCTTGTAATATAAAGTGTCTTGCATGGAAAACAGGAACGCATATTTAAACCGTGGGAACCCGAGCAGAGGGGAATCCACAGCTGTGTGTGTTGTGTGCGTCCGGACACCACCAACGCTCTGACATATCGCTAAGAGGCACGCACAACATCGTGGATTACATTTTTCGTTTAGTCCCTCTTCAAACACATAATGGAGGTGCTAATTTGTGCCAATGACGGAACGTTTAGATTGAGTTTTGAGTCAGTATCCAATAGTGCTGTAGATTCAATATAATTACAGTACAGTAGAACGAGAGGTTGGTGAAAGAAAGGAGCATAGATGTGGCAGCAAGTACAGTACAACGATGTATATTTCCGCACCACCCACAATATAGCCCTACAGACTTTCACGATCTGTTGTGAATTGGGGCTACCCATCCAAGCACTAGCCAGTTTCAACTCTGCTGAGCTCAAAAAGCATGAGTAGGAGATTGGCCAATTCGGGGTTATTATAACTACTACTAATGAACACATTCTAAGAAAACAAAGGCAATAAAGACAGTACCTGCACAACTAGGCGTTATTAAAACTGTCGACTACGTTTGACACAGCAAGCCAATAAACAAAACGTTGAGATGGAGTTGTCCATGGTGCTGAAGCAGCGCACTGGACTTGCAAACCAAAGGTCGCCCAAATTCAATGCCATCTCCCGATGGCAATGGGGGAACGTTTCTTAAATCCACCACCACCTCCTCTCTACACCCAGCAGGGCGCCATGGTGACTAAGATATGTTAACTACCTCGCTTGGTATACAGGAGGTTGTGGGTTCGACCCTCACGCCCGCTGTATATTTGGAGTTTGCATGTTTCTCTCCCCGTGGTTGTGTGGATTTTTCTCCGAGTTTTTCGGTTTTTCCCTCCACATTAACATTGATGACCAGGTCGCTTCTGAAAAATAACTTCATAGCTCAGTGGGCCTTACCTGGTACAATACAAAGATAGCTTCGTTTTATTTTTCTCAGTGTAAATGACTCGGCCGGCAGCCGTGATAAGAGTCTGCGCAATGTCATGGTGCCGTAGTGCATCGGTCAGCACACTGGACTTGTCATGCAGACGCCACCAGTTTGATCTCCCACTGTGGCAGTTGTAACAATGATGCAAGATTCTTAAATCCCCCCCCCCCCCCCCCCCGCCAATGCTATGCCACCACCACCCCCGCAGCCTCCGTCCACGCAGCCGTATCAATGACGACACGGCAATGAGTCGATCAGCGGGTCGCGCGCGTGGCGGGGTTACATTTGCGGGTGGACCCACCTCTTCCGACGTGGAAGAGTCGACCCGTGATAACCCTTCTCGAGCTTGCCCTGAGCGAGATGCCCTTCCGCCAGCGGTGGCGGTAAAGCGGGCAACTGCAGGGCCGCGCCGTCACCTTAAGTCCAATTCCTTTCTCCGAGCTTAGCGCTGCGCGTTTGTTCGCGTCGTCTTGAGCGAGCGCGCCCGATGCACAACGGAATCTGGAGACGGTCAACTCCCCGAGGGGGGGGGGGGTGGCCTGTGTCGTTGCATTTAATAACGCCGTGGCCGCTTGCTCCCTTCACGCCTCGATCTTATCAAGCGGCGCCTTTGCATGCACGAGCAGATTTATGAACCTGATGATATTTTTAGGGATCCGAAGGCGGCGGCTATAATGCAAGCGCGTTCCTTGCGGTGCCTTGGCGTTAGTCCATTATCGGTGAAACAATACACTTCTCGCAAGTAAGGCGATATTACGCACGGGAGGAGAAGGAGGAGGAGCACACGGGTTACAAAGCAGCCGGGCCTCTCTCCGGAGCTTTGACTTTGCTCATGGGACTCATAATGGCCTGCCAGATCACCGAGTCAGCACCGCTGAGATGCCTTTTTTTCAAATCCCCCAGGATCTTGGGTTCATATTCCAGGCAGCTGACCACATTTTTTTCTAAATCCCACATTTGTTGTTATGTATTTGTAGCGTCACGTGCGAGCCGAAGGTGGCTGATGGTTTTACAATCCAATCGGAGAGAAATTTGGCTTAATGCTCAATGCAGCATTGCCTCATTTATCAGGGCTGCAATCTTCTTTGTAAAATGTACCTCCGCGAATATTGCAATTGCACGTATGTATGTTGAATTTCTTTTTCGCACTGTGCATCGCCAACAGTGCTAATCGGAGGTGTGGTGGAAGGACAACAAAGGAATGAACTGAACACTAAAAGATTATTTCTCTCCCTCATTTGCATTACGATTCCACGTTGCTCTCCAAGCAATCATCAACTTCCTTTTTTGTTGCTAGCAAACGTTGGAAGTGCCCGCGGCTTGATCTACATTCGTGTGTGCGACGCGTTCTCCAATTTGTCGTAATTGTTTTTACGAATTGTTTCACGGGGTTCTGCGTACTCCAGCTCTCGTTCGACATATAATTTTAGAATTTCTCCTTTTCTTCAACGTGCTTTCCGTGGTTTCGGATGGCTTTTTCTCTTGCCTCCCCAACCCCACCCCACTGGCATTACATCGTCCGTGCAATGACAGATAGATCGTTCGTAAAAGTGGTGAAACGTATTCAGCAATGTTGCTACCCTGGGAATTACAATCTCTGGCATTGGACGTGGCTGACTCGTTCGAACTCCCGAGCCGTGTTTGTGCCGTTGCCTGCAAATAAACGTGGCCCTCTCCTTGGCAATATTCAAGCATCATTTGCATCGCACCCACCTGCGATCAGCTCATGTGCCGAACGTGATGCAGGCAGAGCCAGCGCTTGATAATCTGGGCTTTGTCCATGACAATAATATCCAATATTTTTTCGCCTTAATTTCTCTGTTCGGACTCTAACAATGTCACGATTTATCAATTGCAAAATAAAATCCGCGTGTAAGTTGAACTCCTTATGCGCACCGTACGTAGCCAACCGTGCTCATCGGAGGTGGTCGCGGATGCAAATTTCTACATCGCTCGCAGTTGTTTGCATGAGCTCAACGTGCGCGTGCTGTTGTGACAGCAGAACCGCACACAAGTCGCGAAATGTCATCTCTAGCACCACACCACCCGTGTGGTTTCCATCGAGGCCGGCTACTGGCACGGGTCGTATTCCACTGCCGTGCCAGGTCGCGGCGCCTCTCTTTCTGCTTCCTCCCCGGCACATTCTCGGCTCTGAAATTCCTTCGCCGTCGTTTCATGGGTTCGCGAGCTCCAGACAATCGTCACCTTGCTCAGTTCAAGGAACTCGTGAACTCCTCAAACGTTCTCTTTGGTTCTTTCGGTAAAGTCACGTAGAAAAAAAAAATAGTAATAGAATACGACATTTCGATTGCAACACAAGCAACCATCATCAGGTGAAAATGAATCAGAAAACAAACATAGTAAACTTGGAAATATAATGCAATACAACACAGAGAGTCGGCCAACACAACAGTCAACACCCCTACTGGTTGATTACGTTTTTCCAAAGATTGCTAAATTTGAGAGAGAGACAAAACATAGACACGGAGCCACACAGACAGACACACAAGCAGAGAGACTCACACAGAGACACACAGAAAGACACACACCCACAGAGAGACACACAGACACACAAGCAGAGAGAAACACACACAGAGACACACAGACAGACACACAAACAGAGAGAGACACACACAGAGACACACAGACAGGCACACAACAACCGCCATTCGCCACTAAGTGGCGGTGACGTCACCACGACGCTTGTGCCAGGCCATGTGCACCTTGAGGCCACGTGAAGTGTCGAACGCCCGCTGGCAGGAGGTCACGGGGCAGACCCAGGTGCCACGGGTCGACTGACTGAGATGACCGAGATGACTGGCTGATGCACAACCTGTGCCCCCTACTGTGCCAACTTGCTGTGCTTTAGCCACCCGGCGCTCCGCTCGTTATTGTGAGCGTCGCTCCTCCGCCCTCTGTTGTTGTTGGAGGGCGACTGCCTCCAACTGCCCAGTAGCGTCATTCACGAGCCTCCTCCACAGAGGCCGATCTTGACACCGCTGGTACCAGTCATCGGCAAGTTCACTCAGCTCCACGTCTTCCTGTACCACATCACTTCATCTCTTCTCTAGCCCGTGCCGCGCCCGTTTAGCCCCCTCGATTCGACCGAACAAAAGCTGTTTAGGCATATGGTGGCTGGGAATGCGGGCTACATGACCCAGCCAACGCAGCCTTGCCTGCCGGAGGAGCTCACCGATGGGACGTTGTACACACACACATAGGCACACAGATTGCAACTCTGTACAGTTCTCCTCCTTGCCTGACCCCTTGACGTGTTTTTTGGTGGTTTTGCGCTCAGCGACCGTGTAAACTAAAACAAAAGTACACGGACTCCCAACTAATTTTACTAGATCGGTTTGATTCGTCCCTTGTGTGGCGACTGACAAAGCAGCAGCCAAAGGAGGGAACGCGCCCCGGATGACCTACGGATGACCTACTGATGACCTACGGATGACCTACGGATGACCTACTGATGACCTTCGCTGCGCGGAGTTCGGGCATTGGAATCGGCAAGAGTGGAGGCGGCTCGACTGGCACCACCATCGAGTAATGCTTGCGGCTTGGGTGGGAAGCTTTCGTCCAGCAGTGGATAGATCGTGGCAGGCGACGACAACGACGACGACGGGTTAAAACATTCCAGTTGAGGAGGAACAACTCGGGTCATCGTCCCGGTGGACTTTTTTTATTTTGCATTTGCTTGAGTTTATTTTCGTGTCTCTCCACCGTCGCTCCACCGATACACACTCGCGATGCTCAATATCTCATTTGCAGCTTTCACGGAGTGATCGGGTAGATTGGTGGCTGTGGAAAGACAGACCGTTGTCAGGTCCATATGAGGCTTGGAGTGGCCACAGTTTGATGTTTGCGTATATCAATAACGCGCAATTCATATATATTTATTTAGAGATAAAAATCGTTGTGTAAGTCAGGTGGCTAAGCGGTAGAGCGAGCGGCTTGCGTTTGAAAGGGTGAGAGTTCAAATCCTATTCTTAGGTTTTTTCGGTAAAGTCACGTAGGTAGAAAATTCAAATTAATAAAAGTAAAATAAAATTCAAAGTAAAAATCAGGACGTTTCGGAGGCAACACAAGCTTCCGTCTTCAGGTGGAACCGTC